>JAMPIV010003490.1:130000-297500 GCA_024509875.1 Oreohelix idahoensis | reverse complement strand
TGAGGATGCCGATATTCATTCCAAATGTTCCTTAGGGCCGTTAGTTAATTGCTTTTAACGAAGAACCCATCGACGACCTTCCGATGATTTTCGTTCGTTCGTAATTGCAATTAATTGACCTTGCATGTTAGATGTCCAGTCAAGTTATAATTGGGGTATTCTAGTGTATTTTGTTCTAATTTTTATTCAGTTTTGTAACAATGTTTGTAACCTATCGTGTTTTTCTGACCTTACTATCATTCAGTTTAATTTTTTTTTGTACATTCGTCAATGAGTCCATGTATACGTCACTAATTGTTGTGTACACAGGTTAATTATCTATTCAGTTCATTCTTTAAGATCTCACTTCCGGTTTAGTCACCTTATTTATTAATGCAGTTTTATTGTGAAAATGTCTTTGTCTTGTGGTGCTACTGTTCTGTAATCCTTGGTTAACCCATTGTATTGTTCGTATTCATTTCATCCTTCTATAATTTAATATTAATACTATAATTTCTTCATTAATAATAGTGTAGATGAATATAATTAAATTTTTATCACCTTTGATGAGGAATTAGGGACTTTGCACATATTTGCAGTAGTGGTCCTAGAAATGGGCAATGCACTTTATGCCTCATGATTAAGGCATAAAATATAATGATTAATTATTAAAATTTTATAACATAATAATACATATTTAATAGAAATTAGTACACTTTCTCAGTACTATATTGTGAACTTAGTGACAATTAAGACTAATTATTTGGGGATAATACACATAATTATTAAATATTAATATTAAGCGCTTGATATAATTTCAGCAGCTTATATAACTAACTATCATAACTATTTATGATAGATATTAGTGGGTATATATATAATATTTTTACAAAATATTATAGATTTGTGGAACTTATAAATAACAGTACAGGGATATTGCAATTTCTTATATTGACTATTCATACGTTCAATAAGTACAATAACTACCTAGATTTTATTGTTGATTATTATAGATCACAAATTATTTACAACTAATAGTATTAGAATATTGTGGTTGATTATATTGATTAACCATACTTTATTGCATCTATGAGTTGATAGACTAAGAGAGTCATAGATATATATATATTTACCATGTTAACTTTAGAGCAACTTATAGTGGACGGACGGGAACTTGGTATGAAAGGTAACCATTTAAGATCATATATTAGGATACATTCGGCTATGAATAATTTGAGGTTTAGTGATGAAGAAGTTGAAGCAGAAATAAGTCGTATTGAGGTTTTAGAAGAAGAACGTCAGGCAAAATTAGAGGAGCTACAGAAGAGGATACATGAATTAGAGAATAAAATACAACAGAATTTGGTGGATGTAAAATGAGGAGATACGAGAGGTGAACAATGTAGATAGTAAGTTGGATAGTGTTAATTCCATTTTAAGTACAGATTGTACACATATGTCTCAGAGTCATACGCTTAAATCTGAGGGTTCATTATTGATATTAAAAGATAATACCCAAGAAGGGGTAATTCAGGATGAGAAATTGCTACATTGTTTAGAAGAGTTCAAATTCCAGAATTTACAGAATATAAAGCATACTACTGACTTACATAATGTCTCAAGGGTACAGGCGGATACTCAAAACAACATAGCGGTTCAAGACAATCTTGTCAATGTTAAAAAAGTAGATAAAACTTCTACGTCATATATAGGGTCTATGTTGGGGGATCTCCTCCAAGAAAGTATGAATGGTGGTTTTCAGGGCCCAGACCTTGAAGATTTGGTATTAGATAAATTTTTATATCGTACGGCATCCGATTTATCAGATTTTGTGGATGTTAATTTTCATTCTGTCCCACATATGATTATAGTTAGGGACATAGCAGACTTACTAGGTGGAGTGTTTCGTACTTTTGTGGAACGGTACGTACACGTCCAACATGGTTTCATAATGAATAACATTCATAATGCTATTCTAGGCGACAATGATTATAATCAACAAACGCACAACACATGGAATAAGCAGAAAGGAATGACAAGTTTAGAAACCATTGATGAGAAAAGAGAAGAAGAATTATTGGAGATTATTGCCAGTCAAGAAAAATCTATAAATGACTTGCGAAATGAGGCGAATTTACTAAAACGTCAGAGCAATAATGACAATTCGAAATTGAGAATATTGGAAGTGGAGCTTGCAAATTCTAGGACCTCGTTAGAATCCACAATGGAAACCAATAAATCGTTGGAACTCGAGGCTGACAAACTTAAATTGAAAAATTTGCAAGATAATGCCGCAGCCTTAAAGCTGGAAACTCACACACAGTGCGCTAAGATTCAAGAACTTATGTCAGAAGTAGCTAGTTTGCAATTAATTCAGAAAGTAAAGAAAACATCGGATAATAAGATTGATACTGCGTTAAGAGCCGATAGTCATGCAGACCAGGCCATTCAATGTGAATTGATTCTCACTGATGATATACAGTTAGGTTCCATTTACGATGATGCGGAACAATATAAGCAATTCTGTTTAAACAGGGGTGTGAAGACAAAGATTGATATAAAAAAAATGGGAAATTGGGAGTATATCATTTGATAACAATAATATTTTGGATGTATGTCATTCATATAATGATAAAATTTATGACTTTTGTCTTAGACAGGAACAAAAGTGTGATGACGATGTAACTTCAGTGAAACTGATACTGAATGACCATATAGGTAACGGGAAATCTGTCACGCAGGACTTGGCATTATTGCGTGAATATAATAAGACACTTATGGTTAATTCCCATGGATGTAATGAAACTTGTAGGGAATTAATGGATGAAGTGCAATCAGAAAACGAAGAGGGGAATACAGAATCGGGTATTAGTGTTTCTGTTTCCACCATGACTGATGATTCTCTCATTGATAACAGGGTGACAACATTAGAAGCGTTACTCCTGAAGGAGAAAGATACATATGCAGAATTAGAAAATGAGACACAACAACAAATTTACGATCTTGCTACAGCAGTGAACACATTTGATTCCCTACTATCTAGTGAGAAGCAGATAACATTTAACTTAGATAAGTTAAATAAGAAGCAGAGGCAGGAGATTACATTCCTAACTTCTGAAAATAATAAACTAAGAATGAGGATTGATTGTCTACTAGACGTACTGGCAGGTAAAAAAATATTGATGAACAATAAAGGGAATAATCGTACTTTACGACATGACTCAAGTACGAAAACTGATACTAAGGTGTCAATACACCCAGTGGTGATTAGAAGATCATTTCGAGGGAGATATACTTTTCTTCGTCAGGATACTACTGCCAATTCGGAAAATAGATGTTGGAGACAGGATCAGGCTACAACTGATCCAAAGAAAATTGTTGATGATGTCGACATTACAAAGAAGAGTACTAAGAAGAATAAGATGGTGAAAAAATAATGTTGGAGTTAATAATAACGAAAATATACCTAATAAAATTAATACCAGCACATTTAAACAAAAGAATGTAGGTCTTTCTTGTGATCCTTCTACGACTACACGTGCTACAAATACATTACTACAGGGTAAGGGTCATTATACTCAGGCCCAACATACTATTCCAGTCTATGGAAAGAATAATACTTATATGAGGGACATACATGGCAAAGTACCTCAATTAACTCATGTTGCACATCAATCTTTTTCTCATATTAGGGACAATGGTCCTACTTATATTGGGAAGGGTACATATTCTCGTACCGTCTTAGTTAGCAATCTGCCACAAGGTACTACATGGCAGACACTTGGCAATTTTTTTCAATGCACGGCAGACGTTAGGTTCGTGCGTCTGTTACCACCTACCAATAACAGGTATGGTGAAGCTCTGGTTACACTTCGTAACAACAGAGATGCTCGAAAGGTTATCGAGCTTGACAATGGGGTTTATTTTCACAATCATTCTTTGAGATTGAAATTAGTACCTAATTCTGCGTCACGCATATAACAGGTTACGGTAACACGGTTCGTCACATCTTTGATGACTCAGCACTAGTCAGTCATCATTTCTTTTCTTTATTGGTCATTTATTCTTGTATGACTTAGATCTTGTAGGCTTGTCTATTAAGTGACACTTGTTTTGTCTTATCTACAATAACACTTCGTATTTTCGTCTTATTTGTGTTTTACCATGCCTACAAGAAACAGTAATATCGTTATTGGTATTAACTATGCTCAGCCCAATACAGCATAGGTTTACTTGTCATCCATCACGGCTGTATTGTCCTCATTACTGAGGAAGGACATGCCAGTGAGGGTGACATGGACTAATGAGTGTAATAATGTATACCTTAATATTATTAACATCTTTTCAAACCCACCTATTTTGAGACTAGTTGATGCTTCCAAAAAGTTTATTCTCCGCACAGATGCGAGTAACTACGGAATTGGCGCATGTTTGCTCCAATACCATGACGACATCCTCCATCCAAACTTGTACGTGTCACGAAAACTGAAACCACCAGAAGTAAAATACTCCACTGTTGACCGCGAACTTTTAGCCGTCGTGTGGGCGATAACGAAACTTGAGAAATTTCTACTGGGAGCCCCTTTCGTAGTAAAACTGATCAGAGGACCGTAGCATCACTACGACGGGCGAATCATAAAAGTCCAAAGCTCACCAGATTCGCTATTCTCCTTCAACCGTTCAACTTTACGATTGAGTACATTTCTGGGACAGACAATATCGTCGCAGACGCACTATCCTGAAATCCTTTGGATGTCTAGTAATCAACACTGGCACTTTTCTAATACGTCAACCGAAATTACGTGTCACAGAAGACTGAACCCTATCGCGAAATTCTTAACATGGAGATAAACCTTTGCTTACAATTCAACTAAATAACTTGCACAGACGATTGCGAAAACGAAATGAACGAAATCAAGTGACACTATGGTCGTATTTACACCAGAACTTTGTGTGGATTTCAGTTATGACAAAACTATTGGACACATTTCCTTGCATCCAACTTTAATTAATTTTAATTAATTACGTTAAAATAATGGAAAATAAAATAAAAGGTGAGATAAATATGAAAAAAATGAAATGAAATTTGAAGAAGAAAAAAAAATTTTTTGAAAGAAAAAAAAAATAAGATCTCACATGATTCTTAGATAATGTTATTGTATGTAACTATTATGTTTATTAATTAGGTTGATACATTACATACTATATTATTGTTTAAATTAGTTAGATAGGTTTTAACAACTTAATACTACACTTAATTGATGTCCACCACACATAATTAAGTTAAATTTATACATTACTTTCTTTCGCTACTTTATTCTTCATTTATTTATTTCTCTACTTAACATATCCTTTCATTTCTCTTACATTAGATTTGCAATAACTTTATTTTGATTACACACTCAATATAATTAATTAATTTAATTTTAACTCGTTAGATTAGTCTGACATGACAGTTCATTGCGACATATTTTAAGTTAATTATTTAATTAGATATCAACATTAGCCATTTATGTATAACATTTATGTATAATATGATGATTAATATATTAGATGACTGTTAGTAAGTCGACATGACCACGACACTGTTCTAGACAGAACATCGTAGTCCATATGCCGCATTGTTGGTTAAATTTTTCGATATTGTTAAATTTTTTTTTTTTTTGATATTCATTCAGATAGGTTTTTGAAAAAAAATCTATCTAATAGATTTTTTTTCCCCCAGTGGACAGGGAATTGTTACGGCAGATTTATTGGCATGGTCTGCTAGAGGTTAGCAGCATGCGATTTTAGGGGTTACAACGTGTAATGTAATGTAAAAGTATTATTAGTCTAGTGAACGCTGTGACGTTTCAGCGTTAGTTGTCACGCACGGTGACCAAGAGACGAGACCCTTTTTTAGACGACCGTCGAACCGATAAGACGTGTCCTTGGAATGTTATATTGCCGGGCTTATATTGCCGCACAATTATATTACATTAAATAATGGACCTGGGTCAGTCCAATCTGATAATGAAGAAAGATGAAGGTACAGGTTAGTAATTGACTAAACCTTGTCAACGTGAATTTATAGTCCGCTTTAGTTATTCGAATGCCAGACGCATAATCTCACTGTCGGTGTATTGGATTTTCCAACCACGCGTGCATACAGTTATGCGGTTCTGACTACTATGTTTTCAAGCTAGGAGACAAAGGACTGATTTGTAAAGGAATAATATATGAAATATGAACTGCAACTTATTATGTATAATTCTTCATGATGACCATGTGTAAACTGTTCGTGTATGGAATCGATATAATAAATGTATGTGGACTCGAGAAAGGACTTATCAAATCTCTACGTTAGAATTTGACTATATTATGAAGTTGACAATATTCTATCCCACCTTCCCGTACTTTACCATCAAGAGCACGATTACATAATTTGCTGAGAAAAGACAATGGATAAATAGATGTAAACGTAAATAGAAGAGACAGTATAAACCAGCAAGCTCTCGCAACGACTAGGAACCAAACAGCCCCCAGAAACAGTGGCAACGGCAACACACCCTTAACATTTGCATTGGCAGGAAAGAAAATCTAAAGTTACAAGCGCAAGCTTGGTGGAATGATATTAAAACTGTAATAACTCATATAAGGAGATAGAGAATGAGTGATTTCCAAAAGGATATTATTCAAATGTAAGTAGTTTTAAAAATAATTAGTATTTTTCATAGTCATCACATCTGCTAATAGTTAGCTCATGATCTTTAAAAATTTATTATAAATTCATACCTCAACGGATTTCGATATAAATTGGATAGAATGAATGCTTCCTATTGTGAAAATGAAAGGATACCTTGGAAGGAAGGAAAGATATGTATGTAGTGAAAAAAAGAGAAAACAAGTACAGAAGAAACACAGATCGCCTCAAACCAAGAGATGTGACAAAAATCTAAGCGGACCCGAGACGGTGCGTTCTCGTACGGGAGAGTCGCCCAAATAGCGGCCCGTTTAAAATCACACACAAATTCCAGACGCCAGAGTGAGAGACTGGAAGACAGTATCTGCAAAAAAACTTTTTTCACGCTGCATGCAGGGCAGATATACTCAGCAAATACAGCCTCACCGTGCGCTTATTAATCCTAGAGGGTATGTAGGTTTATTAAAGATATATGTGTGATTAATATCATTTTATTTCAGATTTTGTTTACGATTTGATTGTATCAGACATAATAAAAAGGATATACAGGAAGCCAATGACGCTAACCAGAGTTAACCTCCAACGGCATTGTCAGGAAGCATAACAATTAATTGGTTAGCCAAATATATCATGGCTAGTTCTTGCCTGGAAGCTTACAACATACCAGCAAGTACATAAGTGACTTGGCATCCATAAGTAGAAAGCAAAGGTTATATCATACCCAGGTATCATAACATGTGATTTATTCATGTATTATGTTATGTTCTGCACAGTAGACACTATCTTATCATGCTATCTCTGTAACATACTACCATGAGTCATTAATTTATAAAAAACACTGAAGACATGGTCGCCTCATGAACATCAGTAGTGGGTGAGCTTGTTGGAACACCATAGCCACCTATTACCTTTTGTTTCAGGTTTTATGATTGTTTCTGATCGAGCTCATGATCGAGTGTCTGCTCGAGTTCGTGATCAAATACCAACTAAAGACTTGAGGACCTTTGATCCTGCTAACTGGAGCCTAGTGGTCAAACAATCTTCAACACCTTAGTCCCCCGTAGTTATAGGGCGGGCTGAAGGAAAATCTTCTTGATTTGCCAGTGTGTCTCAGAAACCTCGAACAGATAGACGTAATGCAAGTTGAGTATACGTGTACTGAATCCTACAAACACTGTGAGCGTTTAAAAGCGATAATCAATGACGAAAAATGCTAGAGACTAGATAGCAAAGAGATATAAAATTTATTGTGACAGACTTTATAATTTCATTGGAAGATATATCCAAGACTTTTTACTATTATTTATTTTATTTTGTAATTAAAAATAATCATACATTTTACCATCTTCCAACACCCATTTCTCATTATAAAGCTAGATAGATGTACATAATAAATTATTAAATTGTACTCATTTGCCGTGTAAAATGTGTAACTTAAATTTTGAGTTACTTTTTCTAATTTAATTATATTATCACATAGGGTACTATAGCGAAAGAGGCGCAGTATACTTCTGAAGCCTAAATCTATTGTCCAGCTCAGAGTGAGTATTCACAGCCGTAACTCAATTGTGATAACAGTGCACTTCTCTGGCACTGGGACTTCATACTTTCTAGAGAGAAATTCTACTTCTTCTCTACCACCATCATCACACTAGAAAAAAGCATTCGCTACACTTGGTAAACAGATAAATAAAACGCTGCGTCAGCGACGTATACAAACGCGGGCGTGGGTATGATGTCCTATCAGGTGAATTCTGCTATCTGGACATAAGCTTTATGGGGGATTTAGATGTTATGACTTGTTGTTGTTATTTGTTTCTATTGTACTGAATGAGGTCTGCTGTGAAGGCTCCTGAATCTAACAATTATTATGGTGAGTTTTCAGAGTGCCTTTCTGCTACCACCTTATGATCTCATTCAGACTTATTCTTGACTAGTATGTCTGATAGCTACGTATAATGTCTAGGGTAATGTAAGGTGTGTTGTAATAATATGACAACAATTACAACTAAGAACTCTATGAAAAGTATTTAACAACACCCAGAGTTAAGTTTAAATGGAAATTAATTTTTTACAATTTATTGTTCCAGTATCACAATTTTGTGTATACTGGAATTGAAATTCAAAATGATCAATCAAAATATTTACATCAAAATGATTCAATTTATAACTGTATATATTATTGTTCACAAATTTAATTACATGTGTCAATCTGGGACAATGTCAATGTACTATAGCTCCTATGAATGGGTACTGTTAGGAAGAATGTCTAAGTTCATCACAATCTGAATATTTATTAAACACTTGGGAAGTGAGAGCAATTTTTGGGTTGATATATCAAATGACTGCAGACACTGGCTTAACTTTGTGGCTTCTGATGTGCAGGATGAAGTATAGTCACCCCACCAGCTTCCAATAACAAGTCAGGCTTCTGATCTTGAAATACAGGGAGGCACACAGTTGATTCTGCCTCACTTCTTTATTATGCAGAAGAATATTCAGATCTCTGTTAACCTGGGTTCACTTCTAGTCGTGGATGAAATTCTGGAACAATATAAATGCGGCCTACATATCACCCTCTGATATACTCTCTCTTTCCCTAACTAAACATTTTAATTCATTCAGATTCAGCATGGTAACTACACAATTAGTTAACGTTCTTAATTGGTTTGTTACCCCATTCATGGTCCAATAACTTCAAACTACAGTTTGACACTTTCCTTGACAAAGGAAACATTTTAAGTTAATAATATCAAGTCATGTACAAAGACAGTGACTTGCCGAAGAAGACGGCCAGTGGTTTGCCTGGTCTTATGTCACAATACTGTTCAACAATTTCCCCATTACTATTTTATTTTATTTTCTCCCAAAGTGTCAGAAAACCTGTCGGGTTTTTCTACAACCTATTACTATATTTCTTAACAACTCTGTGAAACAACACAAAGTTTGATGTTGGCTTCACTCTAGATAATCTTTTCCCCATATAATTTTCATACAAATTCAATAATATATACATAATGATAATAATAATGATAATATAAAGGTTTTCTTTCTTACCGCATCAGAGAAATATTAAACACTGATAGTTTGAATTGAGATAATATGGTCAACTCCAGATCTCTTGCTGGTGCAGAACAGCTAAGCCAAGACAGTACCTTTATCTTGCTTTTAAACAACTTTAGTGTCAAAATCTCTATCACAAGTGGCCCCGAATACTACTATCCATTAGTTTTATTCTTCCCTTAGTATATTAGGCTACAGCCAATCAGGTACCGTTTGGCTTTGAGCGTCCTTATATTCAAACTCGAACTAAATTTTCAAATCTAGGCTTAACTTCCCCCTTATCCCCACCACAGGGCAAACTGAGAAAGATTCAAGTCTGTTCGTCCATCTGTCTTCGTCAATATCTCGGTTAATTCCTAACAGTTTATAATTATGACCAATAATTAGTGATCCTGTTGTTACCGGTCACACAGTGATTAAATTTTTATTCTTGTATTCTTTATATTCAATATTATCGTTTTTATTCTTCATTTCCTCAACTAACATATTTTTCTACCTTGCCAATTCAAATTTGTAAACACTAACTTGTAGTACCACCAACTATGCTCCTTCCCTTCCCCGTTCCATACTGTGTTTTTTCAAAATATTCCACGTTAATCGTAATTTTTTTCTTTTCTTTAAACTGCCGCTCTCATTCATTACGAGACAACGCTTGTAGTAATACGTCACAAAAGCAACAAAGTGCTGTCTGTACGCTACATTAGCCCTACTTTTACGCTAGATACGTGTGAGTACGGGTTTTTGGCTGTCTCGCATCCGATCATTGTGGTAATATACATTCGCATCTGCGTTACAGAAAAAGGGGTTTTTCTATCGTAATTTTGAAACAAGCTACGATATCGGCTTGCACTATCGTCTGCTCGGCTCGTGACGACCAAGCAGAACCAAACTCGTGTCGAAGTGTAGCATTTTCTCTCTCCCTCTTATGCTTCCTTTTATTCTTTCACCGTTTCTGTCTTACTATCTTCTCGAAAACTAGGCTTGGTTTTGTGTCAAAATATGTTACGTTAGTGTCCCAAGGTCGAGGCATAAAATCTTAGCACTGACTTGCGGCATAGGAGATAACGTTCTCCATAACTTCGCTATTTTATTTCTAGGTTATTTTTTTGAATTTATAAAAGTGGTTACTAGTCTTACAATTTGGGGGAAATTTGGCGAGATATATGTCAGCGTGTTGTACATACAGATTGTATTTTACGACAAGCTTCCTACCTTTCTTCCGATTAGAAGCGAAACATTTAGTGTGTAGACTCATATTTCTACAGGGCTTGTTTTCTCTTTCGCGAATTCCTTAAGAACACATTCAGAATTAAATTTCCCTGCATTGAAATTATAATCCACACTGGAATGAAAATATGAAACATGCTCCGCTCTGCGAACTTCCGCTTCCTCCGCGAACGTAGTAAAACGAACTGACTTCAGCGGCGTATCGGTTATATTTTCGGATTGCCAATGTGTGACACTTTTTAGGCTGTGTCCTATAGCTTCGCCCTTCGTCTACTAACTCGCTTTCCACCTTGCAATACCACTTCCGAGTGATTGCTGGCGAGGCCAGGCCCTGTCACTCTTTGAAAGGTGGGGGGAATCTCGCCACAGAATCTGTGCTCAGTGCATGCTGTCAGGTGATAAGAAAACCGTGGTTTGCGATGGGTCGCCTGATAAGAGAAATTATGTACTCCTTGTCCCAATGTTATTTTTCTTTGCGACCCACAATGTTTCCTCTTTCTAGCTTTAACGGCTCGTAGTCTATTGTTGTATTGTAGAATGCCACACTGGCTGTTTACTTTAAATCTCTTCTCTCATCGTCTCGTCACGTATACAACATTTAAGTTTGTAACCGCTGTCAAAAGTATACAATCTGGTAACAAGCACTCCTCTGCGTATCTCTTCCATATGGCTTAGTCTCGGAAGTTCTTTGATTTCAACCGCCCGGCTGTGGTGTTGTATACAAAAGTGGTGACACTCGCTTTATTTCAACAGGGGATTTACGTTATCAATCGACTATCACATCGCCAGTGTTGCAATGGCACGCCCTGGACATTAGCTGTCTAACGAACCAGGTGTGTACTATCAAAGCGCATAGACGGGAAACATACAAGGTGTGATTAAAGAATATTAATAGAGCAAAGAGGCGAGAAATACAACAACAACGGTAATGAAAAAGGTAAAAGACGAAAAAGGAATAGGACCACCTCACTACACTCGAACAAGGCGACTAATGTGAGGTGACATATTGGGCTACCAATCTCATCATGTAAAACACATCGATACAGAAACAACCGCTGCCAAAGAATAAAATGCTTATAGCAGGCTTCCTACAAGGAGACAAACTGCAGTGATGGCGCCATGCTACAAAAAGAATGTAAAGAACAATAATATTAATGATGATAATGCTGAAGATAATGATGTCTAACGTTATTTTCGAAGCGTTTTTATTTATTTATCTTTGTTTGTTGTTTGTCTGTTTGTTTGTTTGTATTGCCTGCCTAGTATTATTTTCCACTAAGGGCTTCAAATATTCTTGAAAGGAGACATTTGTACTTCCATCATAAAAGTTATTGCTGTATGTTTTGTTTGTTTGTTGTTTTTTTATTGTTGACACTTTTGTTAAGTGCATATACAAATAATCTTTACGTCCAATGCAACTTGTAGCTTCTAGTAACACGCCAAAATTATATGTAGATTGCACCGACAGATACAGACACGGAGAAAAATAAGGACAACACAATAGAGGTATGATAAGATCACTAATGTAGAACTGATGACGTGAAAAAGACAGGTGCCAGTGAAACTGATGACGTGAACCAGACAAGTGCCAGTGGAAATAATGACGTGAGCCAGACAAGTGGCAGTGGAATAAGAGATGAGAATAAGACACGGGGATGGGCAGAAGACATATTGAGGAAACCTTTTGTTAGCACATCAAGGCAACCCTTACTCTGGAATCCTTAGGGTAAGAGATAAAGAGGGAGAACGAAGCACATATGGAGAAGAGAACTGGAGACAAACATGAAAGGGATGAAGAAGACATGGAAAGACCTTGAACTGATGGCACGTGACAGGAAGACATGGAAAGACCTTGAACTGATGTCACATGACAGGAAGACTTGGCTTACGTTTGTTGAAGGCCTATGCTCCTTGGGGAACTTAAGGGTGATGTTTGACTCATCGACAAAAAAAACAGGACAGAACAAAACTGCAGATGACAGAGCCGTCTCGCCTAAGAAGGTGACTAACTAGTCGTTAAATGTTTAGGAGTTTTGTCTCGTTGTGGTGAGGCGGACGCCTTTCAACCTTAGAAACAGGTCTGTCTGTTATATTAGAGCGCATGCACAATTAAAACAGTCTGAGTGGTCTGGTAAGACTAAAAGTTGTGAGCTATCGGGTGCTGCCTTGAAGTTTTTTTTTTTTTTTTTTTTAAGCAAGCATTTGGTTCCGAACATTGTAATTACGAGCAAAGAAGTCATTAAAACCTTCGACAGACAAGACAGTCTCACAAGATGGAAATTGCTGTGTTATTTCTAAATTTAAATAAAAGAACAGGAAAGAAAAGAAAATCAGAAAAATAAGAAGGCTACGTTCCCAGCGGAATCGACGTTCAATAAAGTTTACAATGACGATTTGTGCACACCGCTCATTCAATCTTTCCCAACAGCAGACTTGACCCCCCCCAGGGGATTTCCCGGGAATCAGACGTCGAGTATGAAACTTGTGGGTCTATTGGAAGTAGGGGATGAGAGCACTAAACTACAATTATGGTCTGAAAGTGACAAATTGTTTTTTCTTTGTAAAAAATAAACATTCAAATCGAAGTCTTGACATGTTCATTATTACTTCCCTTGAAAGTGTCGTTAACTGCGTTCAGGTTTCGGAGAATGTCTCCTCTGGGGGTTTGTAGTTTGTGAGGTTAAAAATGAGTGAAGTTGCACCCTGGAACATGTTTAAGCAGTGGGCGAGTGCAGGCTGTTAAAAATGTTGAAGATTGTCAGATATTGTAAATGTAAGATTGTTGGATAATAACATCTTTGAGAGATTATAAATTGTTACATATTATATAAGAATTATTATATAAATGAGGGATGACTATAAATGAGGGATGATAAATCGTTAGATGTTTAATGTGAGAGGTTATAAATTGTTAGATATTAAAGTGTGAAAGATTACAGATTATTAGATATTGCAAGTGTGAGAGATTACAGATTTTGATGCTTAACATGTGAGAGATTATAGATTGTTAGATATTACAAAAATGAGCGATTACAGATTGTTTGATTTTACAGGCTGTCAGAGAATACATATTGTTTGAGATTACAGATGTGAGACACTAGGGTTTGAAAGATTATAGACTGTGAGAGCCTACACGCTCTTTGAGATTACGGGCTATTAGATATTACAAATTGTTAGAGACTACAGACTATGAGTACTTACATATTTTAAGAGATTACAGATTTTTAGCGATTAGAAGACTGAAAGATTACATTTTATGAGAGGTAACAGATTGTGAGAGATTACAGGTTGTGAGGTTTTACAGATTGTGAGGTATTACAGGTTGTGAGAGATTACAGTTTCAGATGTATTACAGACTGTGGGAGATTAAAGGCTATGTGAAAGTATATGTTATAACAAGTTACAAATTGTGATAAGTTGCAGGTTTTTGAGAGATTACTGACTGTAAGGTATTATATGCTTTGAAATATTGCAGAATATTTGAGAACACAGGTGTTGAGAGATTATTCGCCATATGAGATTGTAGGATTTCAGTGCGTGTGAGTCGTGATAAACTGCACTTTTTAAAAGATTACTATCAGATATACCCGGCGTTGCCTGAGTTAAGAAAAATAACTGAACTTTTAATGTATCACCTAATTGCGGTACATCTGAGCCACCATTATTATCTGAGCAACCAGGACCAACGTTACACGCTTAATTCTCGGATTAACCTAATGACAATTATACATGTCACCTACAGTATATCTACTCCAATTATGTCCTCCACAATACCTCTCATCTTCAGCACATCTACTCTATTCATGTCTTCCACCATTCCTCTCACCTCCAGCACATCTACTCCAATTATGTCCTCCATCATACCTTTCACCTCCAACACATCTACTCTAATCGTGTCTTCCATCATACCTTTCACTTCCAGCACATCTACTCCAATTATGTCCTCCACCATACCTCTCACCTCCAGCACATCTTCTCCAATTATGTCCTCCACCATACCTCTCACCTCCAGCACATCTTCACCAATTACGTCCTCCACCATACCTCTCACCGCCAACACATCTATTCTAATCGTGTCTTCCACCATACCTCTCACCGCCAACACATCTACTACAATTATGTCTTCCACCATACCTCTCACCTCCAGCACATCTACTCCAATTATGTCCTCCACCATACCTCTCACCTCCAGCACATCTTCACCAATTACGTCCTCCACCATACCTCTCACCTCCAGCACATCTTCACCAATTACGTCCTCCACCATACCTCTCACCGCCAACACATCTACTCCAATTACGTCCTCCACCATACCTCTCACCGCCAACACATCTACTCCAATTATGTCCTCCACCATACCTCTCACCGCCAACACATCTACTCCATTTATGTCCTCCACCATACCTCTCACCGCCAACACATCTACTCCAATTACGTCCTCCACCATACCTCTCTTACTTACTTACTTAGTCGTTCCCCTTCTACCGTGAGGTGTAGAGGTTTGGAAGAGAGAGCGCCAGACTATCCTATCGGCTGTCTTCCTCCTGGCCTGGTTCCATTCTAGTCCTCGATCCTTCAAAGACTGTCTAATGTTGTCCTCCCAGCGGACTCTGGGTCGTCCTCGGGGTCTGGATCCTTGGCTCTTTGTTTCCCATGCTTGTCGTGGTATCCGATCTTCTCCCATTCTGCAGATATGGCCAAACCATCTTAATTGGGACTGTTCTACTTGGGTCTGCAGGGGGTAGGATTTAAGGCCTTGACGTATCGTCTGGTTGCGTATCATGTCTCTTCTTGTTACTTCAACCACCTTCCTCAGATACCTCATTTCTGAGGTTTGGATCTGGCTTTTATGGGTTGTAGTCATTGCCCATGACTCGCATCCGTATGTCAAGACTGGGACATAGGTGGAGCGGTATACAGCCATCTTCGTTTTCTTACCAACCTCTCTCTTGCTGAGGAATCTTCGATTTATGGCCTGAAAAAGTCTCCCAGCTGCTGCTTTTCGAGTGGCCAACTCTTCTTTGATGCCTCCCTTTCGGTCTATAATAGCTCCGAGGTATTTAAAGTGGTCGACCTGCTCCAGGACCTGTTCTCCCAGCTTAATCTGATGTTTTCTTCCTTCTCGTGATATCACCATGGATTTTGTTTTAGAGCTGCTTATGACCATCCCTCTCTTCTCCAGCTCTTCCTTCCAGACTCACCAATTACGTCCTCTACCATACCTCTCACCTCCCGCAAATCTTCACCAATTACGTCCTCCACCATACCATACCTCTCACCGACAACGCAATTACTCCAATTACGTCCTCCACCATACCTCTCACCTCCAGCAAATCTTCACCAATTACGTCCTCCACCATACCTCTCACCGAGAACACATCTTCACCAATTACGTCCTCTACCATACATCTCACCTCCAGCAAATCTTCACCAATTACGTCCTCCACATTACCTCTCACCGAGAACACATCTTCACCAATTACGTCCTCCACCATACCTCTCACCGAAAACAAATCTTCACCAATTACGTCCTCCACCATACCTCTCACCGCCAACACATCTACTCCAATTACGTCCTCCACCATACCTCTCACCTCCAGCAAATCTTCACCAATTACGTCCTCCACCATACCTCTCACCGAGAACACATCTTCACCAATTACGTCCTCCACCATACCTCTCACCGCCAAAACATCTACTCCAATTACGTCCTCCACCATACCTCTCTCCTCCAGCAAATCTTCACCAATTACGTCCTCCACCATACCTCTCAACGCCAACACATCTACTCCAATTACGTCCTCCACCATACCTCTCACCCCCAGAAAATCTTCACAAATTACGTCCTCCACCATACCTCTCACCTCCAGCACATCTTCACCAATTACGTCCTCCACTATACCTCTCACCGCCAACACATCTACTCCAATCACGTCTTCTGCCATACCTCTCACCGCCAACACATTTACTCCAATTATGTCCTCCACCATACCTCTCATCTTCAGCACATCTACTCTATTCATGTCTTCCACCATACCTCTCACCGCCAACACACCTACTCCAATTATGTCCTCCATTATACCTCTCACCTCCAACACATCTACTCCAATTACGTCCTCCACTATACATCTCACCGCCAACACATCTACTCTAATTATGTCCTCCATCATATCTTTCACCGCCAACACATCTACTCTAATTATGTCCTCCATCATACCTTTCACCGCCAACACATCTACTCTAATCGTGTCTTCCACCATATCTCTCACCGCCAACACGTCTACTCTAATTATGTCCTCCATCATACCTTTTACCGCCAACACATCTATTCTAATCGTGTCTTCCACCATACCTCTCACCGCCAACACATCTACTACAATTGTGTCTTCCACCATACCTCTCACCTCCAGCACATCTTCACCAATTATGTCCTCCGCGATACCTCTCCCCTGCAGCAAATCTTCACCAATTTCGTCCTCCACCATACCTCTCACCTCCAGCACATCTTCACCAATTACGTCCTCCACCATACCTCTCACCTCCATCACATCTTCACCAATTACGTCTTCCACCATACCTCTCACTTCCAGCACATCTACTCCAATTATGTCCTCCACCATACCTCTCACCTCCAGCACATCTTCACCAATTATGTCCTCCACCATACCACTCACCGCGAACACATCTACTCCAATTACGTCCTCCACCATACCTCTCACCGCAAACACATCTACTCCAATTATGTCCTCCACCATACCTCTCACCGCCAACACATCTACTCCATTTATGTCCTCCAACATACCTCTCACCGCCAACACATCTACTCCAATTACGTCCTCCACCATACCTCTCACCTCCAGCAAATCTTCACCAATTACGTCCTCCACCATACCTCTCAACGACAACACATTTACTCCAATTACGCCTCCACCATACCTCTCACCTCCAGCAAATCTTCACCAATTACGTCCTCCACCATACCTCTCACCGAGAACACATCTTCACCAATTACGTCCTCTACCATACCTCTCACCTCCAGCAAATCTTCACCAATTACGTCCTCCACCATACCTCTCACCGAGAACACATCTTCACCAATTACGTCCTCCGCCACACCTCTCACCGCCAACACATCTACTCCAATTACGTCCTCCACCATACCTCTTACCGAGAACAATTCTTCACCAGTTACGTCCTCCACCATACCTCTCACCGAGAACACATCTTCACCAATTACGTCCTCCACCATACCTCTCACCGCCAAAACATCTACTCCAATTACGTCCTCCACCATACCTCTCACCTCCAGCAAATCTTCACCAATTACGTCCTCCACCATACCTCTCACCGCCAACACATCTACTCCAATTACGTCCTCCACCATACCTCTCACCTCCAGCAAATTTTCACAAATTACGTCCTCCACCATACCTCTCACTTCCAGCACATCTTCACCAATTACGTCCTCCACTATACCTCTCACCGCCAACACATCTACTCCAATCACGTCCTCCACGATACCTCTCACCGCCAACACATTTACTCCAATTATGTCCTCCACCATACCTCTCATCTTTAGCACATCTACTCTATTCATGTCTTCCACCATACCTCTCACCGCCAACACATCTACTCCAATTATGTCCTCCACCATACCTCTCACCGCCAACACATCTACTCCATTTATGTCCTCCACCATACCTCTCACCGCCAACACATCTACTCCAATTACGTCCCCAACCATACCTCTCACCTCCCGCAAATCTTCACCAATTACGTCCTCCACCATACCTCTCACCGACAACACATTTACTCCAATTACGTCCTCCACCATACCTCTCACCTCCAGCAAATATTCACCAATTACGTCCTCCACCATACCTCTCACCGAGAACACATCTTCACCAATTACGTCCTCTACCATACATCTTACCTCCAGCAAATCTTCACCAATTACGTCCTACACCATACCTCTCACCGAGAACACATCTTCACCAATTACTTCCTCCACCATACCTCTCACCGAGAACAAATCTTCACCAATTACGTCCTCCACCATACCTCTCACCGCCAACACATCTACTCCAATTACGTCCTCCACCATACCTCTCACCTCCAGCAAATCTTCACCAATTACGTCCTCCACCATACCTCTCACCGAGAACACATCTTCGCCAATTATGTCCTCCACCATACCTCTCACCGCCAAAACATCTACTCCAATTACGTCCTCCACCATACCTCTCTCCTCCAGCAAATCTTCACCAATTACGTCCTCCACCATACCTCTCAACGCCAACACATCTACTCCAATTACGTCCTCCACCATACCTCTCACCTCCAGAAAATCTTCACAAATTACGTCCTCCACCATACCTCTCACCTCCAGCACATCTTCACCAATTACGTCCTCCACTATACCTCTCACCGCCAACACATCTACTCCAATCACGTCTTCCGCCATACCTCTCACCGTCAACACATTTACTCCAATTATGTCCTCCACCATACCTCTCATCTTCAGCACATCTACTCTATTCATGTCTTCCACCATACCTCTCACCGCCAACACATCTACTCCAATTATGTCCTTCATTATACCTCTCACCTCCAACACATCTACTCCAATTCCGTCCTCCACTATACATCTCACCGCCAACACATCTACTCTAATTATGTCCTCCATCATACCTTTCACCGCCAACACATCTACTCTAATTATGTCCTCCATCATACCTTTCACCGCGACACATCTACTCTAATCGTGTCTTCCACCATACCTCTCACCGCCAACACGTCTACTCCAATTATGTCCTCCATCATACCTCTCACCGCCAACACATCTACTCTAATTATGTCCTCCATCATACCTTTTACCGCCAACACATCTATTCTAATCGTGTCTTCCACCATACCTCTCACCGCCAACACATCTACTACAATTATGTCTTCCACCATACCTCTCACCTCCAGCACATCTTCACCAATTATGTCCTCCGCCATACCTCTCCCCTCCAGCAAATCTTCACCAATTACGTCCTCCACCATACCTCTCACCTCCAGCACATCTTCACCAATTACGTCTTCCACCATACCTCTCTCCGCCAACACATCTTCACCAATTACGTCCTCCACCATACCTCTCACCTCCAGCACATCTTCACCAATTAAGTCCTCCACCATACCTCTCACCTCCATCACATCTTCACCAATTACGTCTTCCGCCATACCTCTCACTTCCAGCACATCTACTCCAATTATGTCCTCCACCATACCTCTCACCTCCAGCACATCTTCACCAATTATGTCCTCCACCATACCACTCACCGCGAACACATCTACTCCAATTACGTCCTCCACCATACCTCTCACCGCAAACACATCTACTCCAATTATGTCCTCCACCATACCTCTCACCGCCAACACATCTACTCCATTTATGTCCTCCAACATACCTCTCACCGCCAACACATCTACTCCAATTACGTCCTCCACCATACCTCTCACCTCCAGCAAATCTTCACCAATTACGTCTTCCACCATACCTCTCACCGAGAACACATCCTCACCAATTACGTCCTCTAACATACCTCTCACCTCCAGCAAATCTTCACCAATTACGTCCTCCACCATACCTCTCACCGAGAACACATCTTCACCAATTACGTCCTCCACCATACCTCTCACCGCCAACACATCTACTCCAATTACGTCCTCCACCATACCTCTTACCGAGAACAATTCTTCACCAATTACGTCCTCCACCATACCTCTCACCGAGAACACATCTTCACCAATTACGTCCTCCACCATACCTCTCACCGCCAACACATCTACTCCAATTACGTCCTCCACCATACCTCTCACCTCCAGCACATCTTCACCAATTACGTCCTCCACCATACCTCTCACCGCCAACACATCTACTCCAATTACGTCCTCCACCATACCTCTCACCTCCAGCAAATTTTCACAAATTACGTCCTCCACCATACCTCTCACCTCCAGCACATCTTCACCAATTACGTCCTCCACTATACCTCTCACCGCCAACACATCTACTCCAATCACGTCCTCCACCATACCTCTCACCGCCAACACATTTACTCCAATTATGTCCTCCACCATACCTCTCATCTTCAGCACATCTACTCTATTCATGTCTTCCACCATACCTCTCACCGCCAACACATCTACTCCAATTATGTCCTCCATTATACCTCTAACCTCCAACACATCTACTCCAATTACGTCCTCCACTATACATCTCACCGCCAACACATCTACTCCAATCATGTCCTCCACCATACCTCTCATCTTCAGCACATCTACTCTATTCATGTCTTCCACCATACCTCTCACCGCCAACACATCTACTCTAATTATGTCCTCCATCATACCTTTCACCGCCAACACATCTATTCTAATCGTGTCTTCCACAATACCTCTCACCGCCAACACATCTACTACAATTATGTCTTCCACCATACCTCTCACCTCCAGCACATCTTCACCAATTATGTTCTCCGCCATACCTCTCACCTCCATCAAATCTTCACCAATTACGTCCTCCACCATACCTCTCACCTCCAGCACACCTTCACCAATTACGTCTTCCACCATACCTCTCTCCGCCAACACATCTTCACCAATTACGTCCTCCACCATACCTCTCACCTCCAGCACATCTTCACCAATTACGTCCTCCACCATACCTCTCACCTCCATCACATCTTCACTAATTACGTCTTCCGCTATACCTCTCACTTCCAGCACATCTACTCCAATTATGTCCTCCACCATACCTCTCACCTCCAGCACATCTTCACCAATTATGTCCTCCACCATACCACTCACCGCGAACACATCTACTCCAATTACGTCCTCCACCATACCTCTCACCGCAAACACATCTACTCCAATTATGTCCTCCACCATACCTCTCACCGCCAACACATCTACTCCATTTATGTCCTCCAACATACCTCTCACCGCCAACACATCTACTCCAATTACGTCCTCCACCATACCTCTCACCTCCAGCAAATCTTCACCAATTACGTCCTCCACCATACCTCTCACCGACAACACATTTACTCCAATTACGCCTCCACCATACCTCTCACCTCCAGCAAATCTTCACCAATTACGTCCTCCACCATACCTCTCACCGAGAACACATCTTCACCAATTACGTCCTCTACCATACCTCTCACCTCCAGCAAATCTTCACCAATTACGTCCTCCATCATACCTCTCACCGAGAACACATCTTCACCAATTACGTCCTCCACCATACCTCTCACCGCCAACACATCTACTCCAATTACGTCCTCCACCATACCTCTTACCGAGAACAATTCTTCACCAATTACGTCCTCCACCATACCTCTCACCGAGAACACATCTTCACCAATTACGTCCTCCACCATACCTCTCACCGCCAAAACATCTACTCCAATTACGTCCTCCACCATACCTCTCACCTCCAGCAAATCTTCACCAATTACGTCCTCCACCATACCTCTCACCGCCAACACATCTACTCCAATTACGTCCTCCACCATACCTCTCACCTCCAGCAAATTTTCACAAATTACGTCCTCCACCATACCTCACACCTCCAGCAAATCTTCACCAATTACGTCCTCCACCATACCTCTCACCGAGAACACATCTTCACCAATTACGTCCTCCACCATACCTCTCACCGAGAACAAATCTTCACCAATTACGTCCTCCACCATACCTCTCACCGCCAACACATCTACTCCAATTACGTCCTCCACCATACCTCTCACCTCCAGCAAATCTTCACCAATTACGTCCTCCACCATACCTCTCACCGAGAACACATCTTCGCCAATTATGTCCTTCATCATACCTCTCACCGCCAAAACATCTACTCCAATTACGTCCTCCACCATACCTCTCTCCTCCAGCAAATCTTCACCAATTACGTCCTCCACCATACCTCTCAACGCAACCACATCTACTCCAATTACGTCCTCCACCATACCTCTCACCTCCAGAAAATCTTCACAAATTACGTCCTCCACCATACCTCTCACCTCCAGCACATCTTCACCAATTACGTCCTCCACTATACCTCTCACCGCCAACACATCTACTCCAATCACGTCTTCCGCCATACCTCTCACCGTCAACACATTTACTCCAATTATGTCCTCCACCATACCTCTCATCTTCAGCACATCTACTCTATTCATGTTTTCCACCATACCTCTCACCGCCAACACATCTACTCCAATTATGTCCTTCATTATACCTCTCACCTCCAACACATCTACTCCAATTACGTCCTCCACTATACATCTCACCGCCAACACATCTACTCTAATTATGTCCTCCATCATACCTTTCACCGCCAACACATCTACTCTAATTATGTCCTCCATCATACCTTTCACCGCCAACACATCTACTCTAATCGTGTCTTCCACCTTACCTCTCACCGCCAACACGTCTACTCCAATTATGTCCTCCATCATACCTCTCACCGCCAACACATCTACTCTAATTATGTCCTCCATCATACCTTTTACCGCCAACACATCTATTCTAATCGTGTCTTCCACCATACCTCTCACCGCCAACACATCTACTACAATTATGTCTTCCACCATACCTCTCACCTCCAGCACATCTTCACCAATTATGTCCTCCGCCATACCTCTCACCTCCAGCACATCTTCACCAATTACGTCCTCCACCATACCTCTCACCTCCAGCACATCTTCACCAATTACGTCTTCCACCATACCTCTCACCGCCAACACATCTTCACCAATTACGTCCTCCACCATACCTCTCACCTCCAGCACATCTTCACCAATTACGTCCTCCACCATACCTCTCACCTCCAGCACATCTTCACCAATTACGTCTTCCACCATACCTCTCAGTTCCAGCACATCTACTCCAATTATGTCCTCCACCATACCTCTCACCTCCAGCACATCTTCACCAATTATGTCCTCCACCATACCACTCACCGCGAACACATCTACTCCAATTACGTCCTCCACCATACCTCTCACCGCAAACACATCTACTCCAATTATGTCCTCCACCATACCTCTCACCGCCAACACATCTACTCCATTTATGTCCTCCAACATACCTCTCACCGCCAACACATCTACTCCAATTACGTCCTCCACCATACCTCTCACCGAGAACACATCTTCACCAATTACGTCCTCCACCATACCTCTCACCGCCAACACATCTACTCCAATTACGTCCTCCACCATACCTCTTACCGAGAACAATTCTTCACCAATTAGTCCTCCACCATACCTCTCACCGAGAACACATCTTCACCAATTACGTCCTCCACCATACCTCTCACCGCCAAAACATCTACTCCAATTACGTCCTCCACCATACCTCTCACCTCCAGCAAATCTTCACCAATTACGTCCTCCACCATACCTCTCACCGCCAACACATCTACTCCAATTACGTCCTCCACCATACCTCTCACCTCCAGCAAATTTTCACAAATTATGTCCTAACCATACCTCTCACCTCCAGCACATCTTCACCAATTACGTCCTCCACTATACCTCTCACCGCCAACACATCTACTCCAATCATGTCCTCCACCATAGCTCTCACCGCCAACACATTTACTCCAATTATGTCCTCCACCATACCTCCCATCTTTAGCACATCTACTCTATTCATGTCTTCCACCATACCTCTCACCGCCAACACATCTACTCCAATTATGTCCTCCATTATACCTCTAACCTCCAACACATCTACTCCAATTACGTCCTCCACTATACATCTCACCGCCAACACATCTACTCCAATCATGTCCTCCACCATACATCTCATCTTCAGCACATCTACTCTATTCATGTCTTCCACCATACCTCTCACCGCCAACACATCTACTCTAATTATGTCCTCCATCATACCTTTCACCGCCAACACATCTATTCTAATCGTGTCTTCCACCATACCTCTCACCGCCAATACATCTACTACAATTATGTCTTCCACCATACCTCTCACCTCCAGCACATCTTCACCAATTATGTTCTCCGCCATACCTCTCACCTCCATCAAATCTTCACCAATTACGTCCTCCACCATACCTCTCCCCTCCAGCACACCTTCACCAATTACGTCCTCCACCATACCTCTCACCTCCAGCACATCTTCACCAATTACGTCCTCCACCATACCTCTCATCTCCATCACATCTTCACCAATTACATCTTCCACCATACCTCTCACTTCCAGCACATCTACTCCAATTATGTCCTCCACCATACCTCTCACCTCCAGCACATCTTCACCAATTATGTCCTCCACCATACCTCTCACCGCCAACACATCTACTCCAATTATGTCCTCCACCATACCTCTCACCGCCAACACATCTACTCCAATTATGTCCTCCAATATACCTCTCACCGCCAACACATTTACTCTAATTATGTCCTCCACCATACCTCCCACCTCCAGCACACCTTCTCCAATCATGTCTCCCACCATATCTCTCACCTCACGCACATCTACTCTAATGACGTCCTCCATTGTACCTCTCACCTCCAGCACATTCACTCCAATCCTATCCTCCACCATACCTACTTCAGAAGAAATCCGGTTTCTTTTAATAGGAACCAAGGAAAACAAGATAATTAATGTCTAACTTTCATTATCACAATAACTTGAAAGCCCTGTTTCTGTAAGGGACAAACATACTTTCACAAATATAGATTAGATGAGATAGACTGTGAGATAGCATAATGTTAGAGAATACACGCTGTGAGAGATTATAGGATGTTAAAAGTTGTAGATCAACGTCCGAGCGAGATTACAGGCTGTGAGGGATTATAGGATGTGAGAGATTACAGACCTTGAGTGACTGCAGACAGTAAGAGAATTCAGGCTGTGAAAAATTACAGGTTGTCAGAGATTACAAGTTTCGATAGTTACTGGCTGTGACAGATTACAGATTTTTAGGGTATACATACCGTGAGAGACTGCATATTTTTAGAGATTACAGGCTAAGTGAGATTACACAATGTAAGAGGTTGCAGACTATTATAGAGTACAGACCGAGAGAAATTAAAGAATGTTCGAGGTTGCAGATTGATTAAAAAACTGCGAGAGACTGAAAGGTGTTTATTTTCACAAATATAGATTAGATGAGATAGACTGTGAGATAGCATATTGTTAGAGAATACACGCTGTGAGAGATTATAGGATGTTAAAAGTTGTAGATCAACGTCCGAGCGAGATTACAGGCTGTGAGGGATTATAGGATGTGAGAGATTACAGACCTTGAGTGACTGCAGACAGTAAGAGAATTCAGGCTGTGAAAAATTACAGGTTGTCAGAGATTACAAGTTTCGATAGTTACTGGCTGTGACAGATTACAGATTTTTAGGGTATACATACCGTGAGAGACTGCATATTGTTAGAGATTACAGGCTAAGTGAGATTACACAATGTAAGAGGTTGCAGACTATTATAGAGTACTGACCGAGAGAAATTACGGAATGTTCGAGGTTGCAGATTGATTAAAAAACTGTGAGAGACTGAAAGGTGTTAAAAATTACGGAATATGAGAAATTGTAATTGTTATAGAATACAGAGATTGAAAATTGCCAGACGTTACAGGTTTGGAGAGCATCCAAAAAGATAAGTTATACGATTCTTGCCAAGGAAATTTTTTTTGTATTTTCTAAATTGATATTAAATCGTGTAGCGAGTCTCCGGGGCTCTAAAACCAGCATGCTCTGGGTAGATGAAGCTTTTAAGCCTTGGATAGCAGTTCATCAAAGAGAAGTAAAACTCTGATTTAAGACCATGTGCTACCTTGTAGGCAGGCTTGGGACAGTCAGGCAATGTCTAAGGAAGGGAACCCGACAGAAACGTCTGTTGAAGTCGGATGAACTGGGCTACAGGCTTAACGAAACAGTGCACCGTACTTCGTTTCATGATGACGAGGTATCTGCTATTAACATTTCTACAATATCGATGAACGTGTAGTAGTTGTGACACATTTATAGTTATAAATTAGAGCGTGACTGAAAAAACTTCCTGGCACCGTTATGGTTAAAAATATATTTCCTCATCATATTTCCTTAGTCCGTATTTTTTCAGTTCTATGAGCTCCTAGCTGCAATCATAGTTCATTGCTGTTCCTTTCTGTTCTTGATGAGTTAAGACTCCTATATCTTTCAAGTCTAAAACAATTAGATTATAAAGGAATGTTGGTGTGCAAGTTGCACACGTTACAACGCCCACGGTAGTTAGAAATCGCTGCCTTGACAAAATTTAAAAATTAGAAACCTACCCACCATAAAAAATATCTGTAGAATGCGTGATTCCAATACACACACACTGGGATTCTCGCCGGTGCTGAGATCATCCTTGTGGGATCTGAGGGAGGAGAGATCGGAGCACTATTGGAGTTGTCCGTGTGCAAAGAAGATAGTTCTTGAAACCAAACCAAATCAATAGAGATCTTTGATGAAGCAAACCTAAAAGATTCATCTAGAAGTACGTCCTGAATTGAAGCTAAGGCCCTTGCTGAAGCTACTTGTAAGTTTAAGTTTTTAGTATCCCTTGTTACATGGTAAAACATCCTTCTTGAAGTAAATCTTATAAGCAAGTTACTACAAAATAAGGAAACAGATTTAAATTTAGCTACAAGCCAATTGCAAGTGACAAAGAATTACCTTGTGGGCTGTAGGTGTGATAAAGGTTTTCAACAAGTTTTGATAGATGCTACTGAGATTCAAAAAGCTCAAGGGATAATGCCGAACTTTGATACAGAACAAGTTAGAAAAAGGAGAAATACATGAGCCCAAAAAGAAGCACAGCAAGAACCAAAACAGCAATTCAAAGAAGCTTTCTACTATGCTGTCTTGGACATGGCCACACAATCTGCTCAAGAGAGATTCCAACAGCTACAACAATATAATTCCCTATTTGGCTTCCTGCAAACAACAGCAAATGGATTGATTTGCCGTTGCCCTAAAGACGCCAATAGGCGTGATGGGAAACAATGGCAAAGAAAACCTATCTGCTGTTGCCCTAAGACGCCACTAGACGTAATGGCCACTGACTGCTTTGACGGTCGGTGGCTAAGGACGGAAGAAGATGAAGAACGATATATACAGTATCAAATAAACTTCTACTGTAGATGTACTTAAGGCCTGAATTGGGAAAAATCATTGATGCACAACGGAAACAAAGATATTGATGCTGAAAATCTGTCACGGAGTGATTAATAATTTTATTTTCCCAACACGTCCCATTTTTCTTACTCTTTTAGTGTTTCTGGTTTCCTCGATTTTTTTGCACTTTCTGTTTCTTCTCCTTCGGATGTTACTTACGTAGCCCATTATTCCCCTCTCAGTCCCAACCCCGCGATTTATTTCGTTCTGGCCTTCATTATAAATTCACCACTTGGTCAGTAGTGGTCAGCTTACGATAATATTACCTAAGCTGCACCTGGTGTTTGTCTGACTAGGGAACGCTTGTAGCTCGTAACAGCATTGATCACGAGCGAGAAATAGTTTCTTTGAAGAAGCGAACCGCTATCTTACTAACGTCCTACTTTGCGGGAGCAAAGGTGAGGCAACCCTTTGAGTTCGGGTACCCGTTTTCATCTCCGATTCAGGGGAGACAAAACTCACGTTCGCTCTGAGATTTTGTTGTGGCCCTTGATCGCCGCAGGTAGCTCTAGAATAATATGATGTCTTATCTACGACACTTTCTCGCGGTTCTTGTCTCTGATGTAGACTCTAGAATAACATTTGTCTTAATCATGATTACGTTATACGCTGAACATCTGTGGGAACATGCGATGCCAGGTGACCGGGGTTCTGGTAGACTATAAATCTAGACAGCTTTAATCAGTCAAGCACACTCGTAACTTTTTCCTGCCTGTAGATGACCAAATGAGACAGGCAGATGTGGGCACAAAACTAGATTGTTGTTGCATATTCTCGTAATCTCGGAGTACGTTTATAAAGCTAAAAGCGTCATTACTTTAAGGAAATGTCAGTGGTGTAAGCTATTCACTTAAAACTGAATAGTGATGTGCGTGCGCTATAACACTTGAATTATAAGAGGTGATCACTTATTACTTTCTGAGAGAAACGTCTAGTGGCTGAGTGTGGAATTAGTATATGCCTACTTGTGTAGTTAGACACCAGTTTAGAACTTTCACGGAAATCCAGAAAGACCCATCTGCAGTCGTGGCTCCATAAGGAGCGAAAAGGAAAAATGATGATGACATCTGTAGCAATTTGTTTTACTTGATAAGGTTGCCAGCTCCATTGTCACGTATACATTTATGATCTATATATTGCCTATATCCTCTTCTTCTTTCACTCGTATCCTCTATTTTTTTATCATTTTACATTTTTTCCTGTGTTTTTCGCATTCGTTCGTTTGCGACTATATACCTTACTATTTTCCCATTCTAACGTTTACCTGTTTCTTTTCTCAAAACTGAGAACGCAGTTATGACGTAACGTGTCAGTCGCTACAGAGACGGGAGAGCGTTAAAATGCATTCTATTTGCATTAGATGTCAGGACACGAAACTGTGACTTTCGCTTATCTCAGACATACGAGCAGACTATGTCTGAACTTTCAGCTGACAGGCGCGGTTTCTGCGGCTGAGCGCTCAGGAAAGGCGCGATAAATGACGTCTCCTCGGCGCAGTTTGAGACATTTGTCTGGAAATTCCACCTGACACGACCCTCATTGTGGGTCATGGTCAGCGTGAAGTGTGAAAACTGCCGGGGCATTGGAGACAAGCCGTCTGAGACTCGAAACTGACACGCGCACTCTCGGTCAGAAGGTGGCAGTTACGGCATGCGTTTAAGTGTTAAACGTAATCGTTAAAGCCGGAAAGGGGAGAGCATTTCTTTTTTACGAAATAAACGGTCACCTCTTTGTCTGTTTGATAGATATAACCAGAATGTTAAACTTTATTTTCATTCAGTCCTCTAAATTCGCAGTAGACAGGTTGCTCGGAATAGAATAAGCTGTATAGCGAAGTTTCTCAGTTTGTTTCGACAATTTGTCGAACTTCTAGACTTCCATAAATATTCAGCGTATGATTCTAGTTGTGCGACTACCTGTAGTTCTGTTTGAGGTAAAAATATATTATATCTAGTATTTTGTGAAGTGATAAAGTGATAATCGCTTATTTCATATTTCACTAGTTTCTTTTGTGCAGAGTGAATATTTATAAGTCGGTTATATTCTCTAGCTGATGAGTTACAGTGGAAAGCAGAATAAATTATAATTTCTAGCTTATAAATCAGGTAGCTATAATGAATTTAATTTAACTGCTAAATACTCAGTCGAGAGAATATATTTTAAAACTAACTTATTAAATGACTGCTACATCTTGAGTATTGACGGAATGCGTAAGTATTCCTAATTCAGGATGTTTGATTTTTAAATATAACTTATTCCACGGGAAGTGGTAAACTATAAGACAAGCTACGCTTGCAGTTTAAATTATCAGTTATATTGAGTACATAATATGTAAATTATTTATATGTGTTTCTTTCCCTTATTCAGTGAATACTGGGGTGACCCAATCTTTGCCAGCGTTCTAGTACGTGAACATAATCTGTGAAGAACTTAAGCACTTTCATTACATGAACTGTAACAGTTAAATGAAGTAAAAGGCCTATCGCGCCAGAATTAATTCTTCCAGAATAATACTTAAGTACAGATCAGCCCGCGGTGGCAAGCAAAATATCAGTAACATTCCGACAGAGTTTTGACTAGTAGTGTGGTGACCAAATATAGTAATATACTGAGATAAGGCACCCGACCTGACATTCCTCATTTCTAGAAACCTACGCTAGGGACACTGTGCTCTGCTAACTTTCGTGCCTGGACAAATTTTATGTGATTTAAACAGACATCCGAAAAATAAGAACACCCAAGGAATCGTTCCCTGAGACAGAGAATTCAGTACGTCTTTTTGGAACTGGGGATTTCTTGGTCAAGGCTGCATTTACGGGTCTGTGTGAAGGTCCTAGAAAAAAATTATGTTCCCAGAGGCAGCGATCAAAGCTGTAAGTATAAATGTGCGCACGTGGCCACGGCTGAATGAATAGAGTGAACGCAGGTCTGAGTGTTATTTTTACCGTTGTATTTTGGGCACCTATTTGCTGTCATAACTTTCTTCATGCAAGTTTGTTTTGCTAACAATATCTTCCCTTAAACTAGATTATAGTATCAGGTCTGTTCATACCTTAAACGGGGAAAACTCTTAGACTCAATCATATGTATCTGGGACTCTTTGTGCTATCATCTTTCTCCTAACGGGACTGTGGGCTATCCATCGAGGGAAAATCATAACTGTGGGTCTACCAGTTCTTGTAGCATTCCTTGATTTGTTTATGACTTTGTGTATATGCCTTTTTGATGTAATTTTATATGTTGTGACGTAAGTTTACAATGATAAATAAACTTAACAATAAATTATTCAGCATGTTGGTCAGCTCGTTCTAAATATCTATATAATCATTTGTTATAGTTTCCCACGTCTGTGTGTCTACCTGTCGTCACTTGAATGTGCGTGCACGTGAGTGGATATATATATATTTAATGTATATGTGTTAGACTGTCTGACTCCTCTAGATCTGTCGTAGAAGATGGGTGAGAGAGAGAGAGAAGAGTTCTCGCTCTCAGAGACAGCCTCTATCACAATTCTACCACCTCACTCGTGGAAATCTATTTTGTATTTCTATCTCACACTGTGACTATCACTCATTCTAATCTATTCAGAAGGGACCAACCCAAGTCTTAATTCTCCTATCAAAAATCTACGACATCCATACACAACCTTTATCGCCTTGTTCGACATGCCAGATGGAACAGTAGACGTATTCTTTGTATCCTCAGAGACCCCTGGGAACTACATCGAGAATGTGAACAAAGCAGGCCAGAATTAATTAGTACTGAACTTTGCAAAACAACGTATCTACATGCAATAACTGACTAAACAGAACTAATGCTAAAGTTATGCTAATTAGCGGCCAAAACCAATGCACACTTAATTTACAACATGAACTTTTGGTTATGTTGCTATTACTGTCACTACTTGTAACATCATATGTCTGCATTTTTCCTGTTGTCATCACACTAATGGTGGATGTTACTGCACAGCTGGAAGGTCCAAAACCTTCCATGACTGTCTTCACTATGTTTGCTGCTTCATTGGAGCATCTTTCTTGCAAGATTCTCTGGACACACTCCACCACTGCCTGGTAGAATCTGAAATCAAGAGTTTGGTCCAGTTATAATATAAGTTAGATAAGATATCTGAATGGTTGTGAAATAGCAATGAAGGGAATTAGGGTGAGTGTGCTAAAGTTGAAATGTAGTAAAATATAGACATAAAAATCTGGATGAAAGTTCATTCTTTGAGCTGAACAGTAATACCTTTTATCTGTAAACTCTGTGTACTATAGTATATTACTGTCTCATTATACACGTCACTGTCTGCTACTAGATACAGATTATATATGTGTGCAGGCCTGTTTGAGGGTCATAATTAGATTACAATTTATTACTGTCAGGGTTGGCCTTAGTAATTGTTGAGCTCAATTAGGACCATTCTGGTGAGGCCCATGGATTTAAGATTATAGTTTTGTTGTGACATGTTTTATGTCAACATAAAGCTAATAAACATAGATATTGGTTTTTTTGTTATACAATGTAATAGGATATATTCCTAATGTTTAATTTGAAATAATCTTTGTTTCTTATTTATTTCAAAGATAGAGCCCAAGTCTAGGGCCCCCTGTGAGCATGGGGCTTGATTGGGTTATATAGATTAAAATCTCTCTAAGATTAGCCCTGATAACCATCATGTCATTTATGTGACTGGTGCTACAAAATATACTATTAGTGCACCATCAGTTTAATACTTACATCACTGTTGCTACAAAATATACTATTAGTGCACCATCAGTTTAATTGACACATCATTTACATCACTTGCTACAAAAAATACTATTAGTGCACCATCAGTTTAATCAATAATTGTCATATCATTTACATACTGTTGCTACAAAATATACTTTTATTATTATTACATGTTCAGATAAGTTTAAGGATCACCAACAGACTGCAGGAAACAAACTGAACAGGAGTATAATAATGGATTCCTTCTTAAGCAAACACCATCTTCTTCTTCTTCCGTAGAATAATGGCTACGCCTTCATTGTGTTGTCCATCCTTACTTTACTCTAGAAGAGAGGATGGACAACACAATGAAGGCGTAGCCATTATTCTACAGAAAGGAATAGAAAGGACATTACTGGAATGGAAACCCATCAACAACAGACTGATAAGATTAAGATTGAGAGGGAGATTCACCAACACTACAATAATACAATGCTACGCACTAAACTTTTGATAAATTGCAAATAATGTAAAATTAGGCAAAATATGTTACTATTTTTAGATACTAATTTTATAGCTGTATGGCTTGGCATCTACTAAAATTATCAAAAATCTTATCAGATAAAAGCTTCGAAATACGTTGATGAGCTTCCTATTCAAATGTGTTCACAACGTAACAATTAGAAAAGCCTTAGAGAATTTAAATATAGCGTTAAAATCCAAAATGATTGCTGATTCCATGTCAACAAAAAGCATTACACCATCAATCGATTTGTTATGCGCAACTATAATTGTTGTATGTTTAACCTGTTCATTTTAATTGAAATCCCACAATTATTTATAAAAAAAGCATTTCGCTGCATCTCCTCTTAAAATTCATCACTAATCATTGATGAGCGTACAGCTGACAGAGTGGTTAGAGTGCTGGCTTTGTGATGTAAAGGTGTCAGGTTTGAAACATGGTGTCACGCTTCAGTTTACCCAGCTGTAAATGGGTACCTGGCTCTGCTTTTGAGGTAGGGAGGGCAAAGGCAGTGTGGGGGGAAAACTGGCCACCCCACCCCTTGAAGCTGGACCTAGTATAGTAAAGTCTCTAACACTTCACTTCCCTACAGCAGTATCTGCTATGCGACTACCTTGACCTTTTAATCATTTGGCCACAAGCTTATATGGATCTGTTGTTATTCCATCTATCCTTCCTGAGTTATCTTTGGATGTTCCTTATTATTTCCCCTATACTGTGGAGTGATATGCTAGGCTCCTGTTGTTCACCATTTGGGGGGGGGGGGGTGTTTGGTTTGGTTTTAATGACTATCTTCATTGCACACTGACAACTCCATCAGTGCTCTAATCTCCTCGCTTAGATCATGCAAGGAGGATCTCAGCACAGTGCATGAACTCGGTAGCACCAGCAAGAATCCCAATATGTGTATATAGGAATCACACATTGTATAAATATTTTTGTGGTGGGTAGGTTTCTAATTTTTAAATTTTGCCAGGGCAGTGGCCTTAATTCCTACTCTTTATGATTTCCAACTGCCATGGGGTTTTTAACGTGCTCAACTTGCACACGGAACCTCTTATTTTGTCGCCCTTATCCGAGAAGGCTAGGCATTTGATCTCATTACCCAGGAGACCAGGGGGGAGTATGACATTATTAAGATCACTAGTTCTGAAAAATATTTCCATAAATTATATTCCCTCTACTAGGAATCGAACCTGGTACCTCTAGAATTCGAGGCGGACACCATACTGGAGGTGATGGAGCAGCAGTTCTATTCTTTCTTTGTCTCCTCAGAAAACCCTGGTCTGGAAGCTAAGTGGAGCAGGTTTCAGCAGACAATATCTGAATGGACTTACATGCAATGAAATGTCATTAATGCATCCATGTTGACAGCTGTACTAGCCTGAGTTTGGTAGTTGTTCTTGGCCCCTTGTGCACAAACATCTTGTTCTTTGTGGTGATGAGCTATACACTCAACATTGGCTTTATACACTGTGTAGAACGAAAATAAATGTCAGTGACAAATCAGAATTCATATTTCAGAGTTTGTTCATAATTAATTTCTACTTCTTTGTCACCATTCACTCTCAGATAACCTACATGTCTGTCTTACAAAGGTGGCAGTCAATCTCAGGCTTCTCTCGTCACTTTACAGTTTCTCCCTCAACTGGGTTGATGAAGGCCACGCTGCCAACCATCTAGGAAGACTTGTTCAACTGTTTGTTTGTCCTCCTCACATGGACACATATGTCCTATTTTCAGGTTGTTGAACAGATAGTATTTAAGTCTTCAATGGCCAGTTCTCAGTCTGAAAATTATCACTTGATTTCTTCTTGGTTATGTATAGTAAGGTTCTGTAGTATTGGACTCTGGGTATTCCTTAAGCAATTTTTCTTTATAGTTATTTTTGTTAAAGGTACTGTTCTTATTCACATTTCTCATATTCACAAAGCTGATATTGCATTAAAAAATATTTTAAATATCTGCAGTCTTAACAAGAAGAATGGCATGCTCTTTCTTTTTTTTTTTTTTCAATGCTTGAGTTGTGTGACAGTTTAAAATTCTTGCTTTAAAAACAGCTTCATTTTTGACATTTATCATCATTATAATTGTCTTTAGCGCTCCTTAAGGAGTATGGAGCCACCACTACAGCTGGTCCTCTTGCAGGAAACTTGCACCAAGCATTCACATGCTGTTGTAGTGGTGGTTTCTGGAGCAATTTTTTGACGTGATGAGGTTGCCAGCCTAATGCACAAGCACATATTATTCGTCTTGTAAGACATGCCGGAAGGTGAAGGTGCATGCGGCATGTTCTTTCTTTCTCTCTTCAGATAACCCTGAGAACTATACAGGGCATTGACCTATGTACACGTTACTAATAATATGATTCCACTTCCTATATATACCTTTATTTTTAACAGTCCCTTTTACTCCCGCTTTAATCTATCTTACTACATATGAACAGTTTCACTGTAAAGTTAAGTTTCCTACACACAAATAGTTTCATTATGAAACTATATACTTGCCACATATGAACAGTTTCACTATAAATTTATGTTTCCCACATATGAACAGCTTCACTATGAAACTCTATACTTCCCACATATGAACAGCTTCACTACACAACAATATACTTCCCACATATGAACAGCTTCACTTATAAAATGAGTTCCTACACATGAACAGCTTCATTATAAAACTTTATACTTCCCACATATGAATACTTACACTTTAGACCTTCCACATATGAATACTTACACTTTAGAATTATATACCTTCCACATATGAACAATCTTACTATGTACCCTGAACATTCATTAACATCTTCCCAAGGCATTTTATGCTTCCTACATGCGAACAAGACAAAGTGTGATCATACAAAACTGCTCACCGTGTACATTGGTACAAAAGAAATCAACACTGTTTCTAGCTTTATCAGTGTCAATCATCTGTCTCAGGAAGAGGGTGGCTTCAGAATGAAGATCTTGACACTCATCCCTGGTCTTTTCTATGCACGTGATAGCAGTCAACAGGTCTCCATTTCTGAATAACAAAAATGAGAGTCTGCAGTAAGACTATGAGAAACCTCAGGGTTAACAACAAAAATAGACAGTGTTAAGTCTTAGTAGGACAAAGAAATAGCTGAAGTTTCAACATCAATGTCTTTATCGGGGACAAGCAAATAAAAATAGCGTGGAAAAGAAAGTGAAAACTAAGCTGAAGAAAACTGCCTGTGAAACAAATAGCTGTGATTCGCAGCAATTTCAGCTCTTTTCTCTACAGGAACACAAAGGTTTGATAATCATGGTAACCTGTTTTAGTTTAGTATTACCGGCGTTAACATTTTACCCTCTTGGTTTTTACATGCATTATTAGCTGCTTTTTTGTCAGACTTCGTTTTTTGTCTTGTTCTTTAGTTATTGTCTAGGTTTGACACAGTGATAACACAAGCAAACTGAGTACATTATATTCTTCTTGTTTGGTCCTGGCCACAAACTGATGAAGCAATTAGTCAACATCACGCATGGTGGCGTCTTTTAGGGCCACAACAAACTTAGATCGATGGTGGCCATTCTTCGTGTGGTGCCACAACTTTGGTTTATTCTTTGAAGCTCTACTTCCACAATTCTCCACCAAGTTGCTTTTGGCCTGCTTCTCTTTTATGTTCCTTCTGGGGATGCATAGAATGGCAGTTCTGGTGATGGTGTTAGTCTCTTCTGAGGATGTGGACAATTCCAGCCCTTACCCGCTATGATGGTATGCATATCTTCTTGATGGCTCCGAGTTAGCAGTACTTTCTGGACTTTCTTAAGTGGAAGTATTCCTAGCGGAATTGTCGGAGGAACCTGTTAAAATGTGTTTAATTGTTGGTGATTTCAACGTTAGCTGTAAGGAGTGGGGAAACGTAACTGACAATGAACATGGTATGGCTCTGAGCTAGGCCCTCCTCAATACGAACCATGCTATCTTAAATGATGGCCGCCCGAAAGACTGGTGACTAAACCAGGGGACACAGATGGTGTCATAGATCTTGCTTTTATCTCTAGTGTTGCTGCCACCTTGGCACGTTGTGATGTTTTAGGGGCACAGGACAGTGATCACCTAAATTACATTGTCCCCATTGCAAAATGGAGGACCACAAGAAACCGAAATAGGCCTTCAAATATCCTACAGGCCTTCAAGATCATAACAACCCCATACATACACTGCGTCAAAATGCCAGAAAACGGACAGCTAGAACACCTTTCGTTCAACCACCTTCGCGGAATGAAACGGTGGAGAGAGCATGCTCTGAAAAGCAAAGGGCAACCAATGAATGGCGGAAAGCACAAAAGAGATATTTGAGGAATGATGTACTGGTTAAAGTGAAGGAGGAATTTAAAAAAGCAAGCCATCAATAGATTTAAATGCTTGGCGCAAGAGGCCACGGATACACTATGAGAGGCCTTCATGACCCAGGTGGGTATGGGAAAAAAAAAACTTACATAAATTCTAGTCCTTACACAGAAGAATGAATATGAAAAGCACAAGCCAACCCATCCCCAACATTAAAAGCTAAACAGGAATAAGCCTAAAGACGGGTGAAGAGAAGGGACGAGCATTATGTGATCGATATTTGGTTCGAACAGATAACGGCGACAAAGTTACCCGACTAAAAAGTAAGGAACATTTTTTTTTTGAGAATGACATAAGATAAGAGTTATACTTCAACCTCATTTCTTAAGAAGAAACCAGTAGAAACACCACACCAGGCCCCGATGGTGTCCAGTATGAACACATTAAACAGCTGGACGACGCAGGAATAATTAATGTGGTGAGGGATTTCAACACCAGCATACAGAACGCTGAGGTGCCGGAAGACTGGCTACATAGTTACCTACGGCCTCTTCCTAAACATGCTAAAGATCCCACACTGCTCATGAGCTATCGAATCATCACACTGCAGAATGTCTTTGGTAAATTACTTGAAAAGATAGTTGCGAGACAAGTAATGGGCCACCTCGAAAATGCGCACATCCTTCTGATACCTTGGGTAGCTATAGGCCCATGAAAGCAACATGGGGAAACGCCGGAAGATTTGCGTTTGATGTGTACAGAGATTCCAGGGTAAACGAGAAAAAGTTGCTGTATAATTGACCCAGAGAATGTGTATAACAGCGTGAGCATTGAAACATTAATGAACTGTGTAATTACTTGCGGTGTTAACCCTTGGCTAACAAGATGGATAGCAGCTGCCTTAACTGAGAGATCAGCTGCATTTCGCTTGGGAACATGGACACCAGAACAAATGCACACGTTTGCCCAGGATTACCCTGGGTTCGCCGCCATCACCGGCGCTGTTTAACATCTACACAGCAAAAGTAGCCATCATTCAGCCAACTGGGCTGGGACGAACATTGACTTTTGTAGATGACATACTTATTTACAGGACTGGTTCTGAACGACAAGAAATGGTCAATAGCATACACCGAACACTACATGAGGTGGTTAAATTATGCGAGGACACCGGCTCCAAGGTCAATCCCAACAAAGCCTGTCTGTGCTATGATCCTCCTTGAACAACTCCATATTGAAAGCAGATCTTCCAGACATTACTTTCAGTGGGCAGAAAACTGAAAGGCAAGACAAGCTAAAATACCTTGGAGTTACATTCGATCGCGGGCTATCAAACAAGTACCATGTTGATCACACACCTGGAGCAAAAACTACTGTTTCTCCTATATCATCAGCTGGTCATGTCAGTAACCGAGTATGGCTTGGGAATACTCACGGTGTCAGTATCGCAATGTGAACGACTGGAACACATTCAAAATGAAGGAATGCGTGTAATCTTGGGCTGTTGGCGAGATACCCCTATTTTGACGATGCGGTACATGCTTGGATTACTATCGATTAGATCCAGATATGCGATGGCCCAGTCAAAAGCCTATATGCGAGTAACTACAGACAAAAGGCACCTCTACATGGGAACATAGCTGACATTAAGGGAGGGAAAATAAAGCGGGGGATGTCATGGATGGCACAGACAGAAGCAACGATTAAGCAGGTGACCACAGTTGAAAATATATTCAAAGGGGAAGAGTGGAGTAAATCATATTTTTTTTTTTTAAATGAAGAAACATACCCCATTCAATCTCTGATGGGTTATAATTACGAAATATATGGTTTTCAATTTCAAATAAAATGAATAACTGCCGATAACATTAACAAGGGCAGTTAATTTATCAGATTCACAATCTATGCTTCGTAAGGTCCAAAGTGGATTGCTCAGGCATGAATGGAAAACCTCCATAGAAGACTCGAATCTTTATGAACTGGTGTGGATCTACTGCCCTAATCATGCAGGGGTACGCGGCAATGAAAGAGCTGATAGACTAGCTTCAAGAGCACCCATAGAAAGTGCATTGAATATGGATGAGGGAGAGATACTGAGAGTAATTGTGACATGTTATGTAAATAGACTACATGAATCCGTCCGCTTTCGCTTCCCCATCTTGGTTCCTCATTAGTATGCACGGTTTTTTTACGCTAAATCCATGCCTTTTCGCATCTGCCTAACACATATTTTAGCCACGCCTATTTTTCTTGTTTCACACGCCGACGAGCGTCTACCTAAATTCGTAACTGTCATGCCTTTCGAAGATGACGAACCCAGGGCGTTTGCCTAAAGCTCCTATGCGAGCAGAGCCGTTAGTATTACGACAACTGACAGAAAGCACGAGCCCAAAACACGTGGGAGGTAATCAGCTTTGAAGTCTCTACAAGGGGAGGGAAATCCTGTGATGTGGTACGGACAGGGAGACAATCGCCGAGATCAAAAGACTTTGTTGTCGATTCATCGGCGAACAGAGCGAACGGAGGAAATTCTTTATCTCGGAAGAAAACACCGTTCATTTCCCCTGATAGCCCAATGCGTGACTCTCGTCATCTCTCAGCGAAACAACGCTATTCTTGTATAAATACCCAATATCCGAAAATCAGTTATCTAGTCGCCTCAGAAATTTTTTGGAATATCTAGCTCGACATCCTAGAGCGATTGTACAAAGTGGATTATTTAAATTTCGTGGAGATAGTTTCATTTCCTGTTTTGCGGTAATAGATACTAGCATTTTTCGTGATTTTATGTGTTAAGTTTATCATTGGAATTCACTGGGATTTTCTAAGTGCTAAAAATAGGGTACTAAATAACGCATAGATATTTTTATTCCAGATGGTTTTAATTAACTCATAAATACGCTAGGCGATTGATAATTGACGGAATACAATTTACTTCTATCCATTATGTCTAATTTTATAAATTACTAGTGTTTATATCACGTGTTAAAAGCAATCAGATAAGCTAGACAAAAAAAAACCCAGCAAACTAGCGGTCTTATAAGCATTTTTCACCTGTGCGGTCCTCTCTCTTCTCTCATGAGAGAGACCAATGTAGAACAATAACCATAATATTAAACTGGACCTGAACATAACCACCAGATTTTTAAATATCAATTGATCAGCCCGCTGTGGCAAGATATATATATATATATATATATATATATATATATATATATATATATATATATATATATATATATATAATATATATATATATATATATATATATATATATATATATATATATATATATAAATATATATATATATATATATATATATATTTACCTGACCTATGACAGTAGTTTTCCACGGGGATTATACTCAAGAGAACTCACTGTTCAAAATCGGCCACCAACTCAGAGAACAGCCGATAATTATTATTAACATTTGCATAACGTAACAGAGTGTCTCAGCAACCAGAGGCTAGACAACACAGGAACAATATATTTTTCTTTCTATGACGGTGACCATCACGAATACGTCTTATTCCAAACAACTGTGTGCAGTGATACACGAATTATCCAGGAAAAAAAAAACAATTAATGCACCAACTTCGGCGACTACTTTGACATTAGCAGTTTTTTTTTTTTTTTTTTTTTTTTTTTTTTTTTTCGTTCGCCCGCTAAAACAATTAATGCACCAACTTCGGCGACTACTTTGACATTAGCAGTAAGCATCAAGGATAGTCTGGGGCCGGAATTGGCAAACCACATGACACTGTAGTGTCATATTATTGTTAATGTTTATTTCAAGGGATATCTGCGACAACTACTAGGTAAGCGAGTATGCGTGTGGCCACAGAATGATTGAGTGAAAGAATAGAAAGAGAGAAACATATTGTTTTCTTGTTACCATCAGTATACTAATCTTTTTTTATCTCCTCACTAATCTGATTATTTACGGGATAGCTTAACTAGGAACTCGTTCTTTTCCTTTACTGACTATTCCATACTCTTATTGTTAACCATTGATCTTTTGTGGTTATTAACTTCTGTTTGGGATCCTTTCTCTACAAGAGGAGCGGAAAATATCGGGTTATTTCAATTTGTCTTAAACCATGCTTTTATTGATATGTATATGCTTGATGTTGTGAAGTCTTTTTTTAAGTGGTAATAAACCTAATAAAACTTAACTTAATGTGTTAGTCGAACCCCTACCCATATATTATCCATAGATTTCACGTATGTGCGTATCCGTCACGTAATTGTGTATGTATGTGAGGTGTAACTTATATTTGTTATATAAGGAGCGAAAGTTCGTCTGATTACAATATAGTCGTACAGATAGGTTGGAGTAGAGAAACTACTCACTCCAGAGACTGATCTTGCTACTACACTATCACCCCCTCGTGAAAAATCTATTTTCTTCAACCTTTATTCACCCACATTTTCCACTATCCCCTCTGCTCAGACCGGACCATAAAGATTCATAAACCTATCTTATAAAATTACGACATAATGTGTGCTCGTCCGTAGGATTGAATCTAGATCAGGAGATAATAAGACATAACGTCGGCTCTTCTGTAGGATTGAACTCAAATCTTGAGCAAGCAGCACTGAATGGATGGCTCGCTCCGAGTTTGAGATGTAAGTCTAGATAAATGTTTAAAGTCTGATACTGAGTCTGAATTTTCATCTAGACAGAGTGTGTTGTGAGTCTTGTCTTGTGAGTTAAGGAATATTAAATAATTATATCATAGACAACGTTCTTAGTTACTGGATGTTTGACCACACATAATAAGATTTTTTTTTCTTTCCACAGCATCATAGAGTTACGTACAGCTTGATTTTGATAATAATCTTTGTCGTCGGATATATGATCTATGGTAATTTTGTACAAGACCGCTAGTACGCGTGATTGTTTATCAATCACTAGGTTTTTTAAGCAGTGGGGTTTGAGCTAAGTTAAGGGAGAGCATTCTGACAAATTCGTTACGTTAATAGCCTTACTTTACTTTTAACTGTCTTCAGGTGGACGAGTTTTGGTGGATTTTATAAAGAGGAAATTTTTTTTTCTCCTTAATTTTTTTAAAAACAAATTTTTTTTTTACCGTAGTAAAAGTAGTTTTTCCAGTTGCTAGCCTGATCTACCATTTATGGTTTAAGTCGTCTGTATTAGGAGCCTATTTGCCAGTTAATAACAGCGATAGATTAGATAACTGATAATAAGGAGGGGGTATCACAGTTAAATAACATATTTTTTTGTTGGTATTTTCTCGTAATTGGTAAAGTATAAGTGTATCTTTGTTCTTCTTCTTCCTCGGGCTAGTGGCATTCAATTATTTGCCATGGCTGAGCCTGCAAAACTTAGAACCATGCTAAGAGAGGAAGCAAGGGAAGAGGGGTTACAAGGAGAAGAAGCGAAGGCGTTTGTCAACGAAGAACTTGACAGATGTGACACGGAGAAGATGGAAGCAGAAGCTAGAGAGAAGGAGGAAAAAGAGCGTCAATTGGAACAGAAGAAAATTGAGGCAGAGATGGAAGCTCGCAGGGCAAACGAACGAGAGAAGGAGAGACAACACGAGGAACGAGAGAAGGAGAGACAACACGAGGAACGAGAGAAGGAGAGACAACATGAGGAAAAAGAAAATGAGCAACGACGACAGCACGAGTTGGCACTTAAGGCTCTAGAGGTCCAAAGTCGTTATGCTGCCTCTACCTCCAGCAATGGAGAGCCGTCTTCACCTCATTTATCTTTAACTGACCAATCCAGTACCCAATCTCCTCAACTCGCAGCTACGTCTTTCGCCCTGGAACCCTTCCCAAGCCCCAATGAAAAAAATTGACTCATATCTAGAAAAATTTGAGAGAGTGGCAAATCTGTACGGGTTAGAGAGTTCATGATGGTGTTTAAAGCTTTCCCAGGCTTTGAAAGGTAATGCTTATGACGTTTACGCAAAACTAGGAAGCAGCCATCAAGACAACTACGACATGCTTAAGAAGGCTTTAGTGGAGAGGTTCGAAATGAATGCTCGAAAAATTATTGCACCTATTCAGCAACAGCAGGAAGGAAGGCACGGAGACATTTCACCAATTCTCTTCACGCCTGATGGGATGTTTGACAAGGTGCATGGAGCTTTCCGAGTTCCCTCTCACTTATGAAGGGCTTCAGGAGTTCGTTCTTACCGAACAAATAAAGAACAGCTTGTCAAATGAAACCCGTAGATTTCTGGCTGAACAAGGCGCAGTAAAGCTGGAAGACATCTTGAGCAAGTCTGAGCTATATACCAATGCGCTGGCCGAACTGTCAGGCATTAAACGCAAACCGACAGATGAGCCTTCTCTGAAAAATAATCTAGAGCAGTCTTCCCATTCTTCCCATCATCATAACCAACGAGAAACCGTACCGCAGAACCCTCCCCAGGAAAAATCGAAAATCTACAAAAACCGATATCCCACCAACAACAATTCTGATCAGCCCAACCGCCCTACTTGGCACCGCAGCCAGAAAGGTCAAGACAAGGGAAATACCCATGCACAAGGGACATCTGATCAGGGCAAGCACACCGGGACAAATCGAATCGGTTGCTTGTTAACAGACTCGCAACTGACAATTAGTGTCAGTGATTTTCAACCTGAGGGTGAGAGGCCCTCAACGCGAGGAACTGTTATTTTGAACGGGGCTTCAACATCTTGTCTTTTTGACACAGGGTTATCTTTTGATTGTATTGTCGCAAGGCATTTGGTCAAACCTGGTCAAGAGACAGAAGAAACCGTCAAATTATGTGAAGTTTTCAAGAGTGATGCACCCATGACGCTTCCCATCGCATTGGTGGGGATACACTCTGATTTTGTCAGAAGTGTTATCAAAGCGGCTATTATGGGTGATTTTATCTACCCAGTCATACTTGGTTGTAGATATGTGTTTATTAGGAGACCGAAAGAGCCGATTGTGGCAGCAGTGACCACAAGAGGGCAAACCAAGAATGAACCGGAGCCTGTAACCTAATATGTTGCCTAAGGAACTAAAAGAGGCGCAACAAAAGGACCCTACCTTGAAGCCCTGCTTTAGGAAATTGCCCATGGCCAAGGACCCCAGACACAATGGAGACATCTTTTCTAAGGATGGAGTATTGTATCGTAGAACGTGCAACCCTGAACAAGGGCAAAATCAGCTCCTAGTACCGACGCAGTACAGAGACCAAATCTTAGAAATGGGGCACTCTCTTCCCTTTAGCGGACATATGGGACAGAACGCCACTATTCAGCAAATATCGACTCACTGTTGGTGGCCAGGAATGAGCACTGATATTATCAGATACGTGAAATCCTGCACCAAGTGCCAACGTGTGAGACCCAAGCATTGGAAACCCCCAGTTCCCATGGGAGAAATGCCAATAGTGGTGACTCCATTCGAACGGGTTGCTGTCGACATGGTAGGACCCCTAGAAGGGACTAAAAGAAGGAATAGGTTTATCCTGACCTTAGCCGACAAAAGCACTATGTAGGCCAAAGCTATACCGCTAACATGCACTGATTCCAAGCATGTCGCAGAAGCCCTAGTGCAGATCTCTACACGATTGGGATTCCCTCAACAGGTTTTGACGGATAACGGATCCCAATTCCGTAGCCTGTTAATGGAGGAGATCTTTAAGATCTTGAGGGCCAAACACATCCACACCAGCAGCCTGTACCATCCGGCCGGAAATGGGCTCGTGGAATGCTTCAACGGCAACCTCACCATGATGTTACGTAAGCTGGGACAAGAGAAACTGGAAGATTGGGACCTTTTCATTCCTGCAGCCTTATTTGCCTACAGGGAAGTCCCCCAGGCCTCTACGGATTTACCACCAGCTACCCTCTTATTCGGCAGACCTATCAAGGGCCCACTAGAAGCCTTACTCCAGTCACTGACAGACCAGAAGGCTAATGAGACAGTCGTCTCAGCAAGTAAATATGTATCGGAACTCAAGGAAAGGTTACAACTAGGATGGGATCTAGCAACGACCACCCTTAAGCGAGCACGCGCAAAGCACGCAAAATGATATAATAAAGCAGCGAAAGAGAGAGAACTACAACCAGGGGAGAAAGTTTTGTTGTTACTGCCAATCGGAAGCAACAAACTACGCATCGGATGGCAAGGGCCGTTTACCGTCCTTAAAATGATCTCAAGAACTAACTACTAGATCTCTATTAAAAGAAAGAAGGTCTACCACGTAAATCTGTTAAAGAAATATTTGGAAAGACCGGTGCCGTCCCCCGAACATCTCCTGGTGGTCGCCATAGCAACCGAAAATGAGGAAGATGACGATGGTTGCATGGCATATCCATTGCAACAAACGGAATCTTTCAAAGATGTAAAATTCGGTGACACTCTCTCTGAAGCACAACAGACAGAAACGAGGGCGCTACTGAAACAGTACACAGCAGTTTTAACGGATATACCTGGTCGAACGCATCTCGTAGAGTTTGATATGAAACTGACAAACGAGACACCTGTTCGAACCAGAGTTTACCCTATTCCGTATGCTAAAGCTGATACGCTACGCGGAGAAAAAGACAAGCTACATCAAGCTGGAATTATTAGCGAGTCTACATCTCCTTACAGTTCGAGCGTGGTGCTGTTGCAGAAGCCCAATAAGGAAGTTCGGCTGTGCATCGATTACCGTCTACTTAATACTATAACGGAATTCCAGTCGGAACCTCTCCAGAGCGCTTCTGAACTGTTCACCAAAGCTTAGCAGGGCAAGAATTTTCTCCAAGATTGACCTGAGTAAAGGTTATTATCAAATACCAGTCAAGGAGGAAATTAAACCCCTGTTAGCTTTTAGCACCAGCGAAAGACACTATACGTTCAACGTGATGCCTTTGGGGTTGCACAACGCACCAGGAGTCTTCACCAGGATGATGAAAAAGCTTTTAGAACCATTGCACAGTCCGCATATCCACAATTTCATGGATGACATTTTGATTGCAACGGAAACATGCGACGAACATATTGCTACGGTCGCTATGCTCCTCAGGAGACTACAGGAAACAGGCCTGACAGCCAGACCGAGCAAATTTTTAAGCGGATATGAAAAGCTTGACTTCCTGGGGCATACCATTTCTCACAGTTCCATGTGGCCAGTTGCCAAGAACGTAGAGAAAATACGTGCTGCAAAAAGGCCTAGAACGAAGAGGGACACACGTTCATTCCTATCACTGTGTGCATATTACCAGAAATTCATTAAAAACTTCAATGGTCAAACAGCACCCCTTACTGAACTGATCAGAAAGGGTCAACCTGAGAAAGTTATTTGGGATGCTAAGTGCGAAAACGCTTACGTCACTCTCAAAGGACAGCTGTCCGAATATCTAATTTTACGGCTACCTCACCTTAACAAACCATTTATATTGCGGATCAACGCATTGGGTCAAGGCATCGGGTCAACTCTGCTCCAAGGAGACGACAAAAATCCGAACCTGTTATTCCCAGTGTCATATGGCAGTCGTAAATTGAATGCACTGCCATCAATGGTACCTATACCTTGTAGCGGTATGGCAGCTTGCGTACCCTGACAATCCCCAGAGCTATGTCAGTGGGAGTTTTACTCCTGGTAGGTTCAACCAAGCTGGACTGGTCTGTGTGGGTAGGGGTCAGACAAAAGCTGGTACCCTGGTCCTCCAGGTTGGGGGTTTTAGCATAGGGCTGACACCCCTGTCTATGTAAAAAAAATAATGAAGTTACGGAAACAACATCAAATGAACAAACTTTGCTGCGGGATGGACATTCGGAGTCTGTGGCTCGTATGACTGTCAGTGGTGAAAGCCGAAAGGAAGCCACTGACATGAAAACTGATGTCCTGACCGCAAAACAGGATACAAGAATAGGATTTTGGAATGTCAGGACAATGTACGAGACAGGTAAACTAAGACAGGTCACGGCAGAAATGAGAAACTATAGGTTACACATCCTGGGGATAAGTGAGAGCAGATGGACAGGGGCAGGAAAAGTTAAAACAGCAACAGGAGAAACAGTACTTTACTCTGGAAGAGAGGATGGACAGCACAGTGAAGGCGTAGCCATTATTCTACAGAAAGGGATAGAAAGGACATTACTGGAATGGAAACCCATCAACAACAGACTGATACGATTGAGATTGAGAGGGAGATTCACCAACACTACAATAATACAATGCTACGCACCAACGAATGATAGCGATGAGGAGGTCAAGGATGAATTCTATCAACAACTGCAGAAAGAAATGGAAGACACACCTAGATATGATCTTGTTATAGTAATGGGAGACCTCAATGCGAAAGTTGGTACACACAAATACATATAATGAAAGAACAATGGGGAAATGCGGCAGCGGAACAGCAAACGAAAATGGGGATAAGCTAATACGTTTTCTGTAGCATTAACAACCTGGTCATTGGAGGAACACTTTTCCCACATAAGGAAATTCACAAGTTAACATGGGAATCACCAAATGGTCGGGACAGAAACCAGATAGACCACATCATGGTTTAACGGTAGATGGAGACATGCATTACAAGATGTGAAGGTAAGAAGAGGTGCAGATGTGGGAAGTGATCACCATTTAGTAGTAGCAAAACTGAAAGTGAAACTAAGAAGGGCTGGACCAACTGTAACTACACAGAAAAAGGTTTGACATCAGCAAATTGAAGGACCCCCTTACCAGAAAAGCTTTTGCGGCCGACATTAAGAAACGATATCAATTTGCCAAAAGCCAGGAAAAGACATTGACTGATGATATAGACCAGAATTTCAACACCATTTCAACAGTATATAAGGAAAGTAGCAAATCATGCTTAGGATTCCAGGAAAGGAAGAAGCAAGACTGGATAACACCAGAAACACTAAACGCCATAAAGATGAGAAAGGAAATGAAAAGAAAGAAAACAGAAGCGAAGTCCCCCAGGTTAAAGCAACTATATAGCGAACAGTACAGCCAGCTGGACAGGGAAGTTAAACGCCAAACCCGAGCCAACAAAAGGAATTTCCTAGACGATCTTGCAAAACAGGCAGAAGAGGCAGCACTGAGAAATGAACAAAGCACAGTACACAAAATAACTAAATTCATCAGCGGAAAACAAGGTGCAAACAATATTACATTAGTAAGAGATAAGCAAGGAAATCTCATCAAGACAGCAGAGGGACAGGAAACAAGATGGGCAGAGCACTTCAGAGAAACTCTGAACAAGGAAATACCAGAGACACAATTGAATGTTCCTGAGGCTGCAAACGATCTAGATGTAAATACAGACATTCCACGAAAAGAAGAAATCATCACAGCAATCAAAGGGTTAAAGAACGGTAAAGCTCCGGGCCATGATAACTTAAATGCAGAGCTATTTAAGACAGACCCTGAGCTAGCAGCAGAACTATTAGAACCACTATTTGCACAAGTGTGGAAAACGGGTACAACACCATCAGAGTGGAACAAAGAAATAATTGTCAGATTGCTTAAAAAGGGAGATCTTGCAGACTGCAATAATTGGAGAGGAATCACTCTTCTCTCAGTTCCCAGCAAAATACTAGGCAGGATAATTATACAGAGAATTTCAAAGGCAGTAGACTACAAACTGAGGAAAGAACAAGCAGGATTTAGAAAGAACAGAAGATGTGTAGACCATATATTCACTCTCAGGAACATTATAGAGCAGTGCTCAGAATGGCAAAGACAGCTTTACATTAATTTCGTTGATTTTGAAAAGGCTTTTGACAGCATACATAGGGACAGTTTATGGAAAATACTGAGGGCTTATGGAATTCCAAGCTGCATAGTGACAATCATAAAAAGCCTCTATGCCAACTTTACGTGTAGTGTTGGGCAGAGCAACCTAACCTTCGAGGTGAAGACAGGAGTACGACAGGGATGCCCCTTATCAACCACTCTTTTTTTAACAGTCATAGACTGGGTGATGCGCCAGACAACAGAGGGCAGTCCAAGAGGAATAAGATGGACTACATTTTCTACATTGGAAGATCTGGAATATGCAGATGACATTGCACTGCTGGCACATTCACATCAACACATCCAGGAAAAAAACGGATAGACTTAATAAATTTAGCCAGCAGGTGGGCTTGAACATCAATTTAAAGAAGTCTGAGGTTATGACGCTCAATGTGAACAACCCTGAGCCCATATCAGTAAGGAATCAGCAATTGGTACAGACAGATACCTTCACATACCTAGGAAGCATAGTAACACCAGACGGTGGGGCAGGCAAAGACATCAACATCAGAATGAATAAGGCAAGAACAGCCTTCTTTAGCCTAAATTACATCTGGAAGTCCTTCCAATACAGCACAAGCACAAAATTAAGATTATACCAGAGTTGCGTGCTTTCTGTGCTTCTCTATGGTGCGGAATGCTGGAGAGTCACAGAGAAGGAAATGTCAAAATTGTCCTCTTTTCACACAACATGCCTAAGAAAAATTCACCGCATCTTTTGGCCGAATACCATCACCAACCAAGATCTGCTTACTCGTAGCAAGCAAGAGGACATGCACACCATCATAGCTGGCAGACGCTGGAGCTGGGTTGGTCATGTCCTCAGAAGAGACCCCGATGCCATCACAAGAACAGCTATGCTTTGGACCCCTGAAGGAAAGCGAAAGAGAGGCCGACCAAAAACAACTTGGCGGAGGACTGTGGAGGCTGAGATGCAAAGAATGAACCAGAGTTGGGGCACTGTACGAAGGATGGCCACCGACCGTGCAAAGTGGAATCAATTTGTTGTTGCCCTACAAGACGCCACTAGGCGTGATGGCCACTGACTGCTTTGACAGTCGGTGGTTAAGGATCGAAGAAGAAGAAGAAATTGAATGCAACAGAGCGAAATTATTCGACCGTGGAGCGGGAATGTCTAGCACTGGTTCGTGGGATCAGAAGGCACCATAAATATCTGTATGGAGTGTCGTTCACAGTGCAGACAGATCATGCTCCACTGGCTTTTCTTGGAGCCCATAACAAATTCAACGCGAAGATTATGCGCTGGGCGTTGCTCCTAAGCGTGTTTTCTTTCAAAGTTGAATACATACCAGGAAAACACAATGTGGGAGCAGATTTTATGAGTCGAAATTGGAGTATGAAGGAGGAGGGGGATGAGATCGAAGAAAACAATCACCCGGAAGCTACGGATATAGGCAGCTCTATTTTCATAAAGAAGACATGAAATGGTTTCATATCTTCAAACCGGGACGAACTGTGACATATTATGTAAACAGACTACATGAATCCGTCCGCTTTTGCTTACCCACTTTGGTTCCTCATTAGTATGCACGGTTTGTTACGTTAAATCCGTGCCTTTTCGCTATCTGTCTAACTCATATTTTAGCCACGCCTATTTTTCTTGTTTCACGCGCTGATGAGCGTCTAGCTAGATTCGTAACTGTCACTCCTTTCAAAGGGTATGAACCCAGGGCGTTTGCCTGAAGCTCCTATGCGAGCAGAGCCGTTAGTATTACGACAACTGACAGAATGCACGGGCTCAAAACACGTGGGAGGTAATCAGCTTTGAAGTCTCTACAAGGGGAGGGAAATCATGTGATGTGGTACGGCCAGGGAGACAATCGCAGAGATCAGAAACCTTTGTTGTCGATTCATCAGCAAACAGAGCGAACGGAGGAAATTCTTTACCTCGGAAGAAAACTCCGTTCATTTCCTCTTATTGCCCAAGGCGTGACTTTCGTCATCTGTCAGCGAAACAACGCTATTCTTGTATAAATGCCCAATCTCTGAAAATCAGTTATCTAGTCGCCTCAGAAATATTTTGGAATATCTAGCTCGACATCCTAGAGCCATTGTACAAAGTGGATTATTTAGATTTCGTGGAGATAGTTTCATTTTCTGTTTTGCAGTAATAGATACTAGCATTTTCGGGATTTAATGTGTTAAGTTTATCATTAGAATTCACTGGGATTTTCTATGTGCTAAAAATGGGGGTACTAAATAACGTATAGATATTTTTATTCCAGATGGTTTTAATTAACTCATAAATACGTTAGGCGATTGATAATTGACGGAATACAATTTACTTCTATCCATTATGTGTAATTTTATAAATGACTAGTGTTTATATCACGTGTTAAAAGCGATAAGATAAGCTAGACACTTGTGGTTTCTAATCTAATTTAATAACGGAGTGGATAAGAGATCTAAAACTTTACGCGTGACAGGATAGGATATTGATATTGTGATTAAATGTTTTGTATTTCTTCCATAAATCTAGACTTGATCCAAAAAAAAAAAACAGCGAACTAGCGGTCTTATAAGCTATCCAGAGATATTATTGTGATATTGGGTCTTAGATTTTTGACCTGTGCGATCCCCTCTTTTCACTCATGAGAGAGGCCAATCTAGAACAATAACCATAATATTAAACTGGACCTGAACATTACCAGATGTTTTATATCAATTGATCAGTATATATATATACCTGACCTATGACAGTAGTTTTCCACGGGGATTATACTCAGGAGAACTCACAGTTCAGAATCGGCCATTGTCACGTAGGTTTTGATAATTAAATTGCCTATAGCGTCGTCCTATTCTTTCACCCGAATTCTTTAATTTTGTTATCTCTCTTTATTTCCTTTTTTTGTATATTTTGGATCCATTCGTTTGCGAAATATATTTTCATACTATTCCTTAACGTTACCTGTTTCTTTTCTCAAAACGGAGAATCGCAATAGTGATTCTATTACATAGATGTCAGTCAGACGAGAAGTGCGATTAAGTTGCAGTCCATCTCAGACATCGAGCCGACTTGGGTCTGCACCTTCAGATGACACGACACTCCTGAGTTAGATTCTCGACGTAAACGCGTGAGAATGCTAGGAGAGAGCCGACATCCGTCTGCATTTTCACCGGTCAACAACGAGTTGCATCGGCCGAACGCTTAAGTAGGAGCGAATATTTACACCTTATAGTCGCAGTTTCAGACATTTGTCTGGGAATTCCACCTGAAAAGACACCCACTGTTGGCCGGGTCAGCGCGAGGTGCGAAAATGCAGAAGTGTCAGTTATGTAAGACGTCTAGCAATGGTAATGTTAAATGTAAGGTGTTTTACACGGGAAAGGGGAGATGATTTCGGAGTTTGAGAAAATGTGGGATTGTTTGCCCCTGTTTTCAAATATCCACCCAGGAGCTGAAATCTGATTTCATTTCAGTCTCCAACATCTTCAGTAGACGTTACACGCGTGCTTAGCGAATGAAGCTTGTATAGCGAATTTCATAGTTCTCGTCAGATTTGTGACGAGCTTCTAACTACCTATCTAGTGAATTATCCTAGTCGTGGTGTTACCGTAGTGCTGTGGTGAGATATCATATCTTATTATCTAGTATTTTGTGAAGTGGTTAAAGTGTTATTTCACTAGTTAGATTTGTGCAGAGTGATTAATTTATAAGTCTGGTATTCTCTAGTCGACGAGTTGCAGTGGAAATACATAATAAATTATATTTTTAGCTTACTAAACAAGTAGCTGTAATGAATTTAATTTAACTGCTAACTACTCAGTCGAGTATATTTTTCTAAAACTAACTTATAAATGCTAGATGCGACATCAGTGAATATTGACGGAATACGCAGACATTCCTAATTCCTGATGATTGATTTTTATATAACTTATCTCACGGGAAGTTTTAATAAATATAAGTCAAGCTGTAGGCTTGCCGTTTACAAATGTAAGTTATAACGAGTACATATTCTGTATATTATATTATATGTTGTTTTCTTCATTCAGCGAATACTGGGGTGAACCCAACTTGCCAGCGTTTAGTAAAGAGACATATTTGTGAGAAGCATAGACATTTCCTATCTTTAACCACGTGGTTTTTTTTTCAAGTAACACTGGTCTGACAGTGCATATGCCATCAGAGAGAGACAGTAATAGCAATCCCACTAACGGTTTCTAAAGACTAGAAATATATATTGGGCTTTTGAGCCAGTTCATATTGCTCCACAAATTTAAATGTACATGCTGCCTGGCGGCGAGAACAATTACAAGAATAACATTAACATTCCGACAGAGTTTTTGACTAGTATTGTGGTGACCAAATATAGTACCTTCCTGAAAGAAGACACCGATCTGACATTCCTTAAATCCTAGAATCCAAAGCTAATGACATTGTGCTCTGCTAACTTTCGTGCCTGGACAAATTTTATGTGACTTAACAGACATCCGAAAAATAAGAACACCCAAGGAATCGTTCCCTGAGACAGAGAGTTCAGTACGTTTTTTGGAACTGGGGGTTTCTTGGTCGTGACTGCATTTACGGGTCTGGGTGAAGGTCCTAGAATTATTATGTTCCCAGAGGCAGCGAGCAAAGTTGTAAGTATATATGTGAGCGCATGGCCATGGCTGAATGAATGAGAGTACGCAGGTCTGAGTGTTATTTTACCGGTGTATTTTGGCACCCATTTGCTGTCTTAACTTTTTTTTAATCTGCAGAATTTGTTACAAATGCTAGAGTTTCTTTTTCTTAGGCTAAATCAGATTATCCAACTCTGTTCATACATTTACGAGAAAGAAAGAAATCTCTTAGACTCAACCCTATGTATCTATAACTCTTTGGGCCATCATCTGTTCTCTTAACGGGGCTGTGGGCTAAACCTAGAGTAAGATTCTAACGGGCTATCATCCTGGTAACATTTTTCTTGAATTTTATGACTATTTGTATTTTTTTCCTTGATGAAATTTTTTGGTGTTGTGAGAAGATTTTTTTTAGATGATAATAATAAAATCTCTCTTGAACTAAATCAGTGCTTTGGTCAGCTCGTTCAAATAATATATATTCATTGTTATAGATTTCCCACGTCTGTGTGTTTAACTGTCGTCACGTGTATGTGCGTGCCCGTGAGTAGATAGAAATATATGTAACATATATATGTGTTTAGACTGTCTGACGCCTTAAAAAAAAACTGTCGTAGATGATAGGTGAAAGAGAGAAGATTTCCTCGATTTTTTCAGAGACAGCCTCTATATCACAGTCTATCATCTCACTTGTGGGAATTCTATTTCATTTTACTAACTCTCACTGTGTCCATCACCTACTCAAACCTATTCAGAAGGGACCAACCCCTAGTCTTAATTCTCCTATCCAAAAATCTACGACAGCCATCAACTCAGAGAGCAGCCGATAATTAATATCAGCATTTGCATAACGTACCTCAGAAATGAGGTATCTGAGGAAGGTGGTTGAAGTAACAAGAAGAGACATGGTACGCAACCAGACGATACGTCAAGGCCTTAAATCCTACCCCCTGCAGACCCAAGTAGAACAGTCCCAATTAAGATGGTTTAGCCATGTCTGCAGAATGGGAGAAGATCGGATACCACAACAAGCATGGAAAACAAAGAGCCAAGGATCCACACCCCAAGGATGACCCAGAGTCCGCTGGGAGGACAACATTAGACAATCTTTGAAGATCGAGGACTAGAATGGAACCAGGCCAGGAGGAAGACAGCCGATAGGATAGTCTGGCGCTCTCTCTTCCAAACCTCTACACCTCACGGTAGAAGGGGAACGACTAAGTAAGTAAGTAAGTATTTGCATAACGTAACAGAGTGTCTCAGCTACCAGGAACAATATATTTTTCTTTCTATGACGGTGACCATCACGAATATGTTTTATTCCAACCAACTGTGTGCAGTAAAACATGAATTATCCAGGAAAAAAACAATTAACGCACCAACTTCGGCGACTACCTTGACATTAGCAGTAAGCACCAAGGATAGTCTGGGGTCGGAATTGGCAAACCACATGACACTGTAGGGTCATATTATTGTTAGTGTTTATTTCAAGGGATATCTGCGACAACTACTGGGTAAGCGAGTAGGCGTATGGCCACAGAATGACTGAGTGAAAGAATAGAAAGAGAAAAACATATTTGTTTCTTGTTACCATCAGTATACTAATCTTTTTTTATCTCCTCACTAACCTGATTATTTACGGGATAGCTTAACTAGGAACTCGTTCTTTTCCTTTACTGACTATTCCATACTCTTATTGTTAACCTTTGACCTTTTGGGGTTATTAACTTCTGTTTGGGATCCTTTCTCTACAAAAGGGGAGGGAAATATCGGGTTATTTCAATTTGTCTTAAACCATGCTTTTATTGATATGTATATGCTTGATGTTGTGAAGTCTTTTTTTAAGTGGTAATAAACTTAATAAAACTTAATTTAATGTGTTGGTCGAACCCCTACCCATATATTATCCATAGTTTTCACGTCTGTGCGCATTCGTCACGTAAATGTGTATGTATGTGAGGTGTAACTTTTATTTGTTATATAAGGAGCGAAAGTTCGTCTGATTACAATATAGTCGTACAGATAGGTTGGAGTAGAGAAACTACTCACTCCAGAGACTGATCTTGCTGCTACACTATCACCCCCTCGTGAAAAATCTATTTTCTTCAACCTTTATTCACCCACATTTTCCACTATCACCTCTGCTCAGACCGGACCATAAAGATTCATAAACCTATCTTACAAAATTACGACAGTAATTAATGATCGCATATTAGAGGCAAGAACAGCCTTTTTAAGCCTAAACAACATCTGGAAGTCCTCTCAATACAGCACAAGCACAAAATTAAGATTATATCAGAGCTGTGTACTTTCTGTGCTTCTCTATGGTGCGGAATGCTGGAGTGTTACAGAGAAGGAAATGTCGAAATTGTCCTCTTTTCACACAACATGCCTAAGAAAAATTCACCGAATCTTTTGGCCGAATACCATCACCAACCAAGATCTGCTTACTCGGAGCAAGCAAGAGGACATGCACACCATCATAGCTGGCAGACACTGGAGCTGGGTTGGCCATATCCTCAGAAGAGACCCCGATGCCATCACAAGAACAGCTATGCTTTGGACCCCTGAAGGAAAACGAAAGAGAGGCCAACCAAAAACAACCTGGCGGAGGACTGAGATGCAAAGAATGAACCAGAGTTGGGGCACTGTACGAAGGATGGCCGCCGACCGAGCAAAGTGAAATCAATTTGTTATTGCCCTACAAGACGCCACCAGGCGTAATGGCCACTGACTGCTTTGACGGTCGGCGGCTAAGGATCAAAGAAAACAGAAAATATTAGAAAATGACACTGCAATCGATGAATTATCAAGGCTAAGACTGCTGGAATTTGGCATCAAACGTAAGACTAGCAGGGATGGACGTATGAGAGGACGCATCCGCCGTGTATACAACCAGTTCACAACAGGAAAAATTAGCATTTATACCTTCGACATTTTCTGAGGGAGACTGAGCACTTATGGGTTTGCCCGGAGTGCATTGATGTCGACTCTGATTAACAATAACAGTACTTGTTGGTGATGGTGTTAGGCAGATTAATACATTATAAAGGAGCATTTTTTGAGGAGATGAGGTCCTTATGTTTCCATGATGTGTGTCTCCTTTCAACCATAAATCATGTGTGTGGCTTTGCCGACTATATCAGGAATCTGTTTATATAGCGTGAAATATTACCTGATTGTGTAAGCTTTATGTCTGGTTCTGTATTTTTCCTCCTAATATCGTTATTCCTCTTTAGTTTGTGTTATTATTGGAGTTATTGTGCCTGTCAGTAGCTCCACAGTTGTTCTTATTACAGGTATCGATTCTGGCATCGCGTTTTCTATCATTCACCTTTGCCCTTTAGCTCCCCGAGGAGTATCGACCCTCAACAAACACATGCCAAGTCCTCCTGTCACGTGTCATCATCTCAAGTTCTCTCCACGTTTTCCTTATTGTTTTCACTTCTGTTTCCAGCTCTCTTCTCCATGTGCTTCTTGGTCTACCTCTGCCTCTCTTACCCTGGGGGTTCCAGAACAATGACTGCTTTGCAATGGTATCAACAGGTTTCCTCAGTGTGTGTTCTATCCATCACCAGCGTCTTCTTCTCAACTCTTGTTCCACTGGAACATGTCTGGTTCTTGTCATCAGTTCCACATTGGTGACTTTTTCATACCATTTTAATCCTTCTATTCTACACTACCACCCATTTATGAAAGTCTGTAGCTTTTTGGTTGTTGTTTTTGTTGTTCTCCATGTTTCACAGCCATACAATAGGATTGACCTGACATTTTAGTTGGAGATTCTTATATTCGTGTTGGACTTGATTTCTTATGATCTCCCGCTTTCTACCAGGCAATGCTATGTTTACGTAAATTCTGCATGTGTACTCATCAGTTAGCTCGTCGGTTCTCTAACATCTCACCTATTCTCACGACTCATATCGGACCGCCATTGTTTGAATAATGAGTGGAATTTTAGTCTATGACTTCCAAATCTGTAGGTATACTATAAAATATTAGAAGCAAAGTGTAGGCAGTCAGTGGGGTAGTTTTTCTTTTCTGCTTTCATTATATCTATCGCCACCACCATCTTTATCCTATTTCTATGCGAAGCGCAGGCTTTCAGTTTTAGCTTGACAAGCCCTACTGTTAAATGGCAAATGGCCAGATTATTTTCCTGTTTTATTTTTTTTTTTAAAGTCTGATTCCAATTTTACTCTCCATATGTTGGTTGTATTATTGCTGATCGCGTTTCTAGTAATTAATTATAATTAGTTCTCTAGTTGCATACCACAGAGTTTTGGGTGTGTCACAACCCGTGTGCTTGAAGTGGGGAGGATTTTGAGGCACCTCAGAGACCGCTAGTAAAGGAGAAGGGCACATCCAGATGCTAAATAATGTATTATGATACTACTGAAGCATATATTACAAACATAAAAGCCAGCCTAGCGTCAGTTAATGTTAAAAAATGTAACTCACCAAATCCTGCAGAACATCTGACCCACACTGAACTTTGGCAAAAACAAACATTATTGACCAATGAAATACTTTATACAAATATTATGATAATGGTAGGAATTATTCCTTACCTACAGGCACGTAAAAGCGTATCGACACCTCCAAGACTAATAGTCATATTTGGAGAATTCCCGGTGGGTATTCCGATGTCAAGCCTAGATGCGCATGTCATGGCCTTGTGTATAGCCACATCCACACATGAACTCCACACACAGCTCATTGCTGATGAGAGAAGAAAACACACACGCCAAAGTTACCCACCCATGTGAAGTGTAATAAGCTGGTTTGGCCATCTCAAAACTGAAAGTTATATGGTATTACTAATAACGTTTAAATTAGATCACATTATTGGTACTTTTAATACGTTTAAATTGGAGGTTTTCAACATTTTTAAACAGCCGCCTTTCATAAGAAATTTTCTTTCTTTTCATATTCAGTACGTACTTGAACAGAGGATACTCGCGATGGTGTAATAGCAAGAATGGAATGAATGCGAATTGCCGATGCCCTGTGTAGTTCCCGGGGTTTGTGAAGGAAAAGGGACAAATAAGAGTACTGCTTCCCAGGCAATCGTAAGAAGCGACTAAAATGAGGTTGTGTATGGAACTAGCAACTTCATCGTGTAAAACTAATTGCTGCAGAAACAACTACTGCAAAAGCACTTGCAAGTTTTTGTGAAGGCTTCCTGCAAGAGGGTCAGCTGCAGTTGTCGTTCCATCCTCGATGATGAATGAACAACGGTAATAATTAATTAAAGCTTTCTTTTTCAGTTTTCCCATTAGTTTTGCTGTTATTGGTACATGGTCTCTGGCCTTCTTTTCACAGATACGACGCTGTTTCTGAGTCTTCTGCATATCAGTATGTATTCAGTTTGATTACGAACAGTGCTTCATGGACACTCAAAAGATGATCCTGTCATATTATATGTTCCTCCCCATTCTATCAGTCTATCGTATCTCTCATTTCTTTCTCACAGTCTGTACCCACCAGTCTCATCTTTCACCTTTTTCATAACCAGCTTTTGCATTGGCGTCTCCAAGTAATATAGTTGTCTCAGTAGATTTGCACTGCCCCGTGATCATGTCAAGTTCATGGTAGAATGTGCCATTTTCTTCATCTGTACTATTAACAGACACTGCGCATATTTGTATAACATTAAGATCTAATGGTTTACCATTCAGTTTAACTAATAGGACTCTATCTGATATGACCCAGAATCCATTAAGTATTCTTGCTGTTCCTGCATCTAAAATTATGCAGACTCGTCTTCACGTTTTTTACCTCTGAAATAATTTATTTTGTATCTGTCAAAATACGAGTATATTTCGCCTGCTGTGTTATATCTCGTTTCACGTAATTATCGCAGGACGTTTTCTGGCGTTGTCTTGTACCTATGCTCTGAATGGAGAGTATCTTGGATGATACGAGTTGTTTATTTTTTATGAGTAAGAATGAGTTAGACACTGGCTGCTTACTGCGCGCACGACGTAGTGAGTGAATTTATAGATTAAGATCAGATTCCTGAGTGTTTGAGTGTCGCTGATCAAAAAAGGACATGAGCTTTAGTTACGAGAATTAGAACTATAAGTGTGATACTTTTCACGCGATACTAATACATTTTCAATCAGTCTCTCGATTTCCATTTTGATGTTTTGTCATTTTAAATCCTGCACAGGTAGCCTGATATTACATGTTTATGTGGTCTAGGTAAAGGTAGCCAAAACAGTAGAGAGGTGAAGTGTTAGCCTTTGCATACATTACGTCTCAACTTTAAGAGGCGGGTGAGTAGTTCCTTTCCTCGTCTTTGCCTTCCGTGACTCACGATGGTCAAGGTATCTTTAAATTTAATTTTGCTTTCAGTAGCTCGATGACGGTCGAGTATCACATGTAATCACATGTATCAGGTGATACTACCAACAGAACGATGTGGTTCCTGTAAAACATCCATTAACGCAGTTCTCTTATTCATGGACGTTTTTTTTTTTTTTTCATTCATGACTAAACACAAGACTTTCTGATGATCAGACTGTCTCCTGTTATAACGCTCATGGAAAGCTGGGATAAAGCAAAAACTACTCACAATATAGAGTCCGTGTACGTAATTTTTTTTAAAAAAAGGGATCATTTTCAGTCATTTCTGACGGAAATTGACTTCGGCGACAACTGGTGTTCTCATTTACGGCTCATAATCTTTTTTTTTTTTCATTTTGCAATGTTTTTGCAATTTATTAGTTCTTTCTGTTTTCTCCACTTTGTGTGTGTGTGTGTGCGTGCGAGCGTGCAACTCTGGGAAGGTTAAGGCGGCCGGCGTGATGCTGACCACATCACCCCTAGTGTGCCGATGGTCAAGAAAATATGGGCCTAACACCATATTCCAAATATACCTCAGTGGGCGTGTAACGAGATCCCTCCCTCCCTCCTCCTTAAAGCTTTAAACATACTCGCCCCGCCCCCTTTCTCCATGGTAGTATCTGCCGTTGGACTATCGTTATTTATGTGTGTCAACTAGGCGGTTTTTACACATACTTTTTTTTTTTTAGCGAGAGCAAGTACAACTGAGGGAGATCGTTAGTAAGAGTTACTTCCCACAACACAGGTATTCTGAAGCCTTTGATCGTGGCCGCTCATCATTATGTCAGTGTCCTCTTCTACTTGTGCTTCTGCTTCGTTCACTCTCATAAAATCACATTTGTTTCTTTCATCAAATTAACGGTACGTATCCGACTGTGAAAACGTTTTCGGTGGTAACCATTTAAAATTTCCCGAGTCTGGTCGTTCACAAACATCTAAAGACTGACGCCCGCCATCAAACACTTATTAGCAATGTATCACCGCCTTTGTCAAAAAATTTCACGCTGACGCATGCTCACATTCATAACTTGGTCTTCTGAGAGGAGTAAAGACAGAAGTTCAGCTTAAACGAGACAAAATTTGAGTTGAGACTGAAATATTACTTCGATTTATTCGAAAATCCCAGTTATCAGAGATCGACTTAACCGGAGTTCTTTAACAAAGCCAAAGAAGACTTTTAAATATATATATCGATGGGAATTAATGGATTAGATATTCCAGGACAGCCTAACAATACAGTCCAGATGTATAATGCCATTACTGCCTATGCCCGTAGGCAACACACTTGAAAAGATCTCACTTTATTTTGCTGATTGGCATGACTTCTGTTTTGTCAGTATGTACCTTCACGCCACATAAAAATAGCCACCACACCTTGCTGCAAATCATAATGGAAGAAATAACAGAAGGCGAACATGCACGAGGAAGACAGCGTTTTAAATGAGAAGATAACATCAAGAGATGGACAAAAAAGATCTATCAGAGTGCACCAGCAAAGCAAGATACAAACAACGTATGGTATCTTTGTAGCCGACCTTCGACGAAAAGGCGTTAGGTGATGTGATATAATCTTCATGTCATATTTATTTAAAGAAATTATATTAAGTTTTATATTTTAAAACAAAAAAAAAGCCAACCTGCACGTTCTTTAACTCTAAAAAAAATACAGAAAATATATTTGAGTATTATTAATAAGAAAGCAGACCGACAGTAACTTCTGTTTCACCACATTAGCAAATATGAAACTTTAAGTTAACTCATAAACACATTAAAAGCAATACATATCTGCAAGGCCAACATAATACGTTCTAACTCACCTGCTGAAAAGGAGATTACGATCAAATAAACCATGGCTTCCTAGACTGCAAACATTTGTACCCACCAAATCCTTTGGATAGAAATGTAATTGTTTGACAAATCTGAAGTTGTATCACAAAAAATATGCTGCATACACTAAACATTCCAAGTCTATCCTCAGTTTCACAGCTGACTACGCTATGTGTCGTGAAACATTCTAAATCCACATATATAAATTAAAAGGTAAATGTAAAGCCTAACACATAAATTCAATAAAAGGGAAAGAAGAATGGTAAAGAACAGTGCTGTCACAATGACTGTACTCGAGATCCCCCTTTTTCTGCTTCGTCTGCATGTTCTCACGCTTTCACGTTTGATAGTAAAGCCTACAGCAGCATACACGCCTTTCTAACAATAAAACGTGTACTGTATTTCTAAGAAAACCTTGAGATAGACACACTGCGTAATGACCTAGATTAATATTCCATTAATTTCATTTTATACACTACGTTAACATAAACGAAAGGACAGATGGACTTAGGATAGAAAGAGAGAGGGCTGAACGGAGGACGTATGCAACACTAACACGCGTCTCGCGATTAAAATTAATGCCACCCCCAACGCGAAAGGCATGAAGCACTAACTTTTTTTCAGATGGACAGTGATAAAAAACACTACCAATACGAGAGTTAGGTTTAAAAACCTGTAAAATGCTTATTAGGAAACATGACATTCTACTGTTTTATGTCTAAACTCCTGACATTAGTCTGACAGTACAGCAGACACCATAAAGTTTGGAAGTGAGGAGGTGGTAACAGCACGACTATCCTAGAAGAAAATACATATTTTGAACGCCGCCACTTAGCTCCCTTAAAACTTATATATTTGGGTTCCTTAGGACTTGCTGACAAAGAATATGTTAAGTGTTACGCAAATAGTCTAGGAATTAACAAATTATAGCCAAAAGAAAATAGTGAGGGTGTCAGACAACACCAAATAATAATCGCACAGTGGCATGTTTTGAAACCACCATTTTACGGGAAATAGGCCACCATGTTAAATCCTATTTGATTGGATAGAAGTAAATGTAAGGCGAAACACGATTAGTCGGACTACAAATACTAATTTTTTGTTGTTAGGGGAAACGGTAGTAGGGGTATTTTTTTTTTTTTGAAAAGCTGTGTAAACATGGCCCGATTGGTTAGACCCGCCAATATAGTCAATTAGGAGCGTCAGTTCAGTGCCACATTTTAAAATAAACTTACTCAGAAACAGTGCGTTGAGAACCAGCTTATATTTTTTTCTAAATAAAAGCCTGGGACAGAGGCAGATCGGAATTTGTGCCATATTCATCGCCAGTCAACGTATTTGTGTATTATTTCCATGAATTGTGGTAAGCTTGACATATTTGATATCTTTTTAATGAAAATTGAATGTAAATTGATAATTTATGTCTGTATATGTGCGTGGTTCAGTAGCAAACATGAGGCAAGGCCTAGATAGTGCTCCAACCTGAACAGGACGTGTCGGAGAAAAGTAAAACTGCATGGAATTGCCAAACAGTACACTGACACCTATCTTATTGACTAGAAGGAACTAATGCTGGAATTGCAGAGGCGTAGTAACCATTAGGGAGGAGTATACTGGTGTAAATTGGTTTCAGATGAAGCTAGCAGTTGGCCTACCGCTCTGAACTCAGTGTTTGTTATGTATTGTGTTCAGTGTGGAAATAGATTATAAATTAGATCTGAAATAGGAGGTACAACCTTCTTGTTTCAGGGACCGTGGTCATAAGTTATTGAAGCAGCACCTGGTCTGAGTTTTGCTGAATCCAGAGGCTGACAGCATACTCCTTGGTCCAGATAGCGACCAGTGAGGTGTCTCCAGAACACAGTGAAGCAATCGAGCAGAGGAGTCTTTTCCTGTCGCCATCACGAAAGATAAGCTTCTGTGGCCAGAGCAGCTCAACATTATGTGCGGCGCCCCCCCCCCCCCCCACCTCAAAAATTGACATTATATTAAACACAGAGGGACAATAAATTGTTTCAAATGACAGGAACTGTGAACTTTTCCCAATACTATTTCCACGATAATCAAACACTTGAAGTCATGATGACAAACAACAATCTAGCTTGAAAAACAAAACCAGTATTACCTCATAGTACTACTTCACAACTTACACACATAGGATAATACTAATAAATTATGTCAATACAAAGATCATATTTATAAATTGTGATTACATTTGATTGCGATTCCTGGTTCACTGTGTAGTTGAATCAGGATATCTATTGTTGAAAGTAATTATTACATATATATTTGAAACTTTACACTTGACTCATTTAAGATAGTCTTATAGAGTGTTATATGTGTGTGAGTGTCACAGTGTTGTAAAGTGTTGTGGAATAAATTAAATTGTTTATCTGTCTGTTGTTGTTGTGAATTACACTTCATCATTTTCATAACCCTAGACATTCAACGTAGTCATCACAATATTCCAGAATAATTCTGACTGAGGTATAAATGTGGTAGCAAGTAAGGTTATCTGTAAAACACTACACCTATTAGATACAGATACCTTCACAGCTGATCTCAGTCAGTACACTAAGTCCCCTATAAATATTTATATCATCCCACTTTACCACATATATTGGGGTCTCGCTCCCGGGATATTGAACTTTCTCCTATTATATATATTGGGAATAAATAAAAGTTAAAAGGTATCCTTGGGTGAAAATAAATAAGGTTGAGCTCTCAGTGCCTGTGGTTGTCCTTGGATATTTAGTTAGAGATTGAATTGTTTAGTTAGATATTGTTTACATTTACCTGTTAGAAAATGGCGGACCTGGCCAAATTTCGATCTGCTGCTGTGCAGACTGCAAAAGAGTTAGGAATGGACGGGCAAGTTATGATTGCCTATGTCACTACTGAATGTGACAAATATATTGAACGTGAAGAAAGAAGATTAGAAAAGGAAGCTGAAAGAAAGTTAGAGGCTGAAAAAGAAATTAAGAAGTTACAATTAGAGGCTGAGGCTGAGGCTAAGAGGCTGCAGATTGAGGCAGAGGCTAAAGCATTGGAGGCAGATAGGGAGATTAAAAGGCTCCAGTTTGAAGAGAAGAAATTGGCTGCAGAAAGGGAAGCAGAGGAAAGAAGGCAGGCTGCAGAAAGGGAAGACAAGCGATTGGCTGCAGAGAGGGAAGCAGAAAAGGAGGAGAAGAGATTACAAAGGGAACATGAGTTACGACTAAGGGAGTTTGAGTTTCAAGGCCATGCTCCTGAAAATGGTGCCAGTCCCTTTACCTCCGATGCTACTGCTAGTCAGGGAGCCTCAACCTCAGCTATGAATTTTCATTTAGATCATTTTGTTGAGAAAGACGATGATATTGAGAGCTATCTAAATAGATATGAACTATTAGCTACCACGTATGGGTTAGAGAGAGAAAGGTGGAGCTTAAAGTTATCTCAAGGACTTCGTGGGGCAGCTTATGAAGTTTTTGCCAAAATGAGCAGAGGTGATCAAGAAAATTATGACATGCTAAAGCAGGCTCTTTTGTTAAGATATGAAAAGAATGGGGAATTTTATAGAAAAAAATTTAGGAATGCTAAACTACTGTCAGGTGAAACCTATCACCAGTTCTCTGCACGGTTAGAGACATACTTGGAGAAATGGACTTCTCTGGGGAAAACCCAAGATCTTAAGGAAATGATCCTTATAGAACAATTAAGAGAGTCCATGGCTCCAGACCTGAGAAAGTTTCTCATGGAACAAGGTGCAGAGAGACTGGGTGAGTTACTAAATGTTGCAGAAAGGTATCAAGCGGCTCAGGCAGAGGTATCAGGTAATAAAAAGAAACAGGTAGAAAATTTTAAGGCACCACAGAACTTTAATAAATTTGATTCTAGAGATCAAAACAAAGGTAAGCACCAGTTTGATAGGCCACGGTATGACAATAAAAATAAAACCCCACAATTCGATGAAAGGAAATATGATGAAAGAAAATCTTTCAACCAAAACAGGAGGTGGTGTAAAAATTGTAAGATGAACAATCATGACACTGACCATTGTAGAAGGAAACCTCCTCATTGTGCTGCTATGACATCTGGAAAAAAGGAAAAAAAGGTCAAACCTGCGGAACTACAGGAACCATACCCCCCCCCCCCCCCCCAGTGTGTGAAGATGTAATCTGTAATGGTGTCACCATAAGGTGTTTATATGATACAGGTTTAGATTATGATTCCGTTGTGAGTTCTCACCTGGTGCAGGCAGATCAATACACCACAGAAACAGTGGAGATTCAAACTGCAACCAAGGATGTAGCTACCATGACACTTCCCGTCGCCCGGATAAAGGTGAAAACGCGATATGTGGAAGGAATCATAAAAGCAGCAGTGATAAATGAGCCAATCTACCCTCTGATATTGGGGTGTAGATATGTCTTCTTGGGGAATCCCAAGAGACCTGTGATACTGGCAACAGTGCAGACCAGATCACAGTCTAAAAAGGAGGAGGATAATCCAATAAATACTCATCCAGATGAGATGAGGAAGGCACAGGCGGAGGATAAAACACTCAAGCCATTTTTCAAGAAGTTGCCCAAATCTCATACACCTCCAGGCAAGGGAGAATTTTATATGAAGAACAAGCTGATTTATAGGAAGGCTGGATCTGAATCCAATGGTCACGGACAGCTGGTCCTTCCCACTTCATATAGGACTAAAGTGTTGGAACTAGGGCATGCGATTCCCTTCAGTGGTCATATGGGGATCAGCGCAACAGGACAGCGTATAGCTTGTCACTATTTCTGGCCAGGGATAACTGAAGATATCAAACGATATGTAAAATCCTGTCCAGAGTGCCAACGAGTAGCACCTAAGCATTGGACTGCACCAGCAACTCTGGGGGAAATGCCCATAGTGGGAACACCCTTTGAGAGAGTTGCCGTGGATCTTGTGGGACCTCTCACTCGAACTAAGAGGAGGAACAGCTACATTCTGACTCTGGTGGACACTTGTTCTATGTGGGGAGAGGCGGTAGCCCTGTCATCGATTGATTCTAAGCATGTGGCAGAGGCGTTACTCACAATTTTCACAAGGTTAGGCTTTCCCAATCAAATCTTGACTGATAATGGCTCTCAGTTCAAGGGGAAACTAACAGAAGAAGTTTTCAGGATCTTCCAGGCGAAACACTTCCATTGTAGTGTGTACCATCCCCAAGGGAACGGCCAAGTGGAAAGATTTAATGGCACGTTGATGTCGATCCTGAGAAAGTTGGCACACGAAAAACCAGATACATGGGACCAGTACCTTCACGCCGCCCTCTTTGCTTATCGGGAGGTACCCCATAGTTCAACCGGTATGGCCCCGGCAACATTATTATTTGGAAGGCCAATAAAAGGTCCACTTGAAGCGCTGTTAAGAACGTGGACTGATGAAAAGGCAGAGGAAAATATTACATCCTCATACCAATATGTGAATGAGCTGACCACTCGTTTAAAAAACTGGCTGGAAACTTGCCAATGAAAATTTGAGACAAGCCAGGAAGAAACATGCTGCCTATTTCAACAGGAAGGCTAAAGACAGAGATTTGGCTGTGGGAGAGAAGGTACTGCTTCTTCTCCTCGGTAGTCAGAATAAGTTACAAATTGGATGGCAAGGTCCATATACAGTTCTAGAGAAGGTGTCTAGAACAAATTATAAGATAGATAAGAAGGGGAAAGAAAAAATCTATCATGTGAATCTCCTGAAGAAATATTTGGAAAGAGAAAATCAGGAAGAGACACACTTGTTGACCTTGTCCATTGCAATGGAGATGAAAAAGGAACCACTTTCATCATTTGAATATCCATTACACCCTGTGAGACAGCGGCACAGGTGAAAATCAGTACACATTTAACGAAAAATCAGAAAGAGAGAGTGCAACAGGTTCTAGATAATCATACAGAGGTGCTCACAGACCGACCGGGGCATACAAACTTATTGGAATATGATATGAAAACTGATAGACCCCACACCTGTCTGTATGAAACCCTATTCGATTCCTTTTGCTAAGGAGAAAGCTTTGAAGGAAGAGATAGACTATTTGTTGAAGGAAGGAATTATTTCACACAGTGAATCTTCGTATAGTTCCAGTGTGGTGCTCTTAAGGAAACCCTCTGGAGAACATAGACTCTGTATAGATTACAGGAGACTGAATGCTATCACAGAAGGACAGGTGGATCCATTGCCGGATACAAATCAGTTGTTTGCCAGGCTAAATAAAGCTAAATATTTCTCAAAAGTGGATCTGAGTAAAGGATACTATCAGATTCCAGTAAAGCCTGAGGTTAGACCATACCTAGCTTTTAGTACCTCAGAGGGACACTATGAGTTTAACAGATTGCCATTTGGATTGAAGAATGCGCCTAGTGTCTTCTCTAGAATGATGAGAAAATTGTTGGATCCTCTGAATAACCCATGCATCACAAATTTCATGGATGATATCCTTATAGCAACAGAAACATTTGAGGAACACATTGACTCTCTGAACATGCTGTTTAATCGACTTAGAGAAGCGAATTTAACAGCCCGACCAACCAAATGTTGCGTTGGATGTAAAGAATTAGAATTCTTGGGACACACAGTCCATCAGGGAAACATGACCCCTGACCCCAAGAATTTAGAGAAACTAAAGAAAGCCCCGAGACCACAAACCAAGAAAGACGTGAGATCCTTTGTCTCATTATGTGGTTTCTACCAAAAGTATATCAAAAACTTTAATTCCATATGTGCACCGTTAACTGATTTGACACGTAAAGGAAATCCAGATCGAATTACATGGACACCACAATGTGAATTAGCTTACCAGGAATTGAAGGAAAAGCTCACAAGCAAACCTATTTTGAAATTACCTGACTTAAGTCAAGAATTCATTGTAAGAACGGATGCCAGTAATATCGGGTTAGGTGCGACCCTGTTACAGAAATCAGATGCATTGGATGGGGAATTAAGCCCAGTGGCATATGCTAGCAGAAAGTTGAATAAAGCTGAAACCAATTACTCAACTAGCGAAAAAGAATGTCTTGCAGTAATATGGGCGATAAAGAAATTCAATATTTATCTGTATGGGAAGGCATTTAAGTTGCAAACGGATCACAAACCCTTGTCGTTTCTAGCGCAGGCTAGGCATGAAAATTCTAGATTACTCCGATGGTTCTTACTTATGCAGCCATTTGAGTTTAGCATAGAGTATATATCTGGATAAACAAATCTGGGAGCGGATTTTTTAAGCCGCCATCCGTGTGATGAGAATCACCGTAAGCCCCAGAAATAATAATAAATTTCTCTATGTGTATATAGAATTATAGACTGACATATAACGTCTGTTTTAAGAGGGGAGAATTTGTCGTGAAACATTCTAAATCCACATATATAAATTAAAAGGTAAATGTAAAGCCTAACACATAAATTCAATAAAAGGGAAAGAAGAATGGTAAAGAACAGTGCTGTCACAATGACTGTACTCGAGATCCCCCTTTTTCTGCTTCGTCTGCATATTCTCACGCTTTCACGTTTTTTACTAGTAAAGCCTACAGCAGCATACACAAGGTTCAAAACAATAAAACGTGTACTGTATTTCTTAGAAAACCTTGAGATAGACACACTGCGTAATGACCTAGATTAATATTCCATTAATTTCATTTTATACACTACGTTAACATAAACGAAAGGACAGATGGACTTAGGATAGAAAGAGAGAGGGCTGAACGGAGGATGTATGCAACACTAACACGCGTCTCGCGATTAATATTAATGCCACCCCCAACGCGAAAGGCATGAAGCACTAACTTTTTTTTCAGATAGGACAGTGATAAAAAAACACTAACAATACGAGAGTTAGGTTTAAAAACCTGTAAAATGCTTATTAGGAAACATGACATTCTACTGTTTTATGTCTAAACTCCTGACATTAGTCTGACAGTACAGCAGACACCATAAAGTTTGGAAGTGAGGAGGTGGTAACAGCACGACTATCCTAGAAGAAAATACATATTTTGAACGCCGCCACTTAGCTCCCTTAAAACTTATATATTTGGGTTCCTTAGGACTTGCTGACAAAGAATATGTTAAGTGTTACGCAAATAGTCTAGGAATTAACAAATTATAGCCAAAAGAAAATAGTGAGGGTGTCAGACAACACCAAATAATAATCGCACAGTGGCATGTTTTGAAACCACCATTTTACGGGAAATAGGCCACCATGTTAAATCCTATTTGATTGGATAGAAGTAAATGTAAGGCGAAACACGATTAGTCGGACTACAAATACTAATTTTTTGTTGTTAGGGGAAACGGTAGTAGGGGTTTTTTTTTTTGAAAAGCTGTGTAAACATGGCCCGATTGGTTAGACCCGCTAATATAGTCAATTAGGAGCGTCAGTTCAGTGCCACATTTTAAAAAAAACTTACTCAGAAACAGTGCGTTGAGAACCAGCTTATATTTTTTTTAAAATAAAAGCCTGGGACAGAGGCAGATCGGAATTTGTGCCATATTCATCGCCAGTCAACGTATTTGTGTATTATTTCCATGAATTGTGGTAAGCTTGACATATTTGATATCTTTTTAATGAAAATTGAATGTAAATTGATAATTTATGTCTGTATATGTGCGTGGTTCAGTAGCAAACATGAGGCAAGGCCTAGATAGTGCTCCAACCTGAACAGGACGTGTCGGAGAAAAGTAAAACTGCATGGAATTGCCAAACAGTACACTGACACCTATCTTATTGACTAGAAGGAACTAATGCTGGAATTGCAGAGGCGTAGTAACCATTAGGGAGGAGTATACTGGTGTAAATTGTTTCAGATGAAGCTAGCAGTTGGCCTACCGCTCTGAACTCAGTGTTTGTTATGTATTGTGTTCAGTGTGGAAATAGATTATAAATTAGATCTGAAATAGGAGGTACAACCTTCTTGTTTCAGGGACCGTGGTCATAAGTTATTGAAGCAGCACCTGGTCTGAGTTTTGCTGAATCCAGAGGCTGACAGCATACTCCTTGGTCCAGATAGCGACCAGTGAGGTGTCTCCAGAACACAGTGAAGCAATCGAGCAGAGGAGTCTTTTCCTACCGCCATCACGAAAGATAAGCTTCTGTGGCCAGAGCAGCTCAACATTATATTAAACACAGAGGGACAATAAATTGTTTCAAATGACAGGAACTGTGAACTTTTCCCAATACTATTTCCACGATAATCAAACACTTGAAGTCATGATGACAAACAACAATCTAGCTTGAAAAACAAAACCAGTATTACCTCATAGTACTACTTCACAACTTACACACATAGGATAATACTAATAAATTATGTCAATACAAAGATCATATTTATAAATTGTGATTACATTTGATTGCGATTCCTGGTTCACTGTGTAGTTGAATCAGGATATCTATTGTTGAAAGTAATTATTACATATATATTTGAAACTTTACACTTGACTCATTTAAGATAGTCTTATAGAGTGTTATATGTGTGTGAGTGTCACAGTGTTGTAAAGTGTTGTGGAATAAATTAAATTGTTTATCTGTCTGTTGTTGTTGTGAATTACACTTCATCATTTTCATAACCCTAGACATTCAACGTAGTCATCACAATATTCCAGAATAATTCTGACTGAGGTATAAATGTGGTAGCAAGTAAGGTTATCTGTAAAACACTACACCTATTAGATACAGATACCTTCACAGCTGATCTCAGTCAGTACATTAAGTCCCCTATAAATATTTATATCATCCCACTTTACCACACTATGGAAGCATACTTGTTGACAGTTCATATAGGAAAGAACAAATTCCTTGTTGCTCAAGCAGCTCAGATTTGTGTTCTCAGATGTTGAGTTGCTGGTGAGTTGGTTGAACCAGGTGAAGCTACATGTACTCTCATTTTTTTGGTGTTGCTTTTGTTCGTGAATATATTGTTTTATTATCTTTGTTTCCGTTCATTTAATTAGAATATTAAACCTGTTACTATTCCGCCAGGTCGGAACTCAACTGTGTTTTAGATATTTTCAAAATAACACGCTGACAGGTCGCAAAAATATCAGTTTGAGGCAAATATTCTCGGTTGAATCACATTGTATTGTGATGTATTCCGCCTTGTCGCAAACAGGATTAGGGTTAAGTTTAGCCACTACATTTCTGTCTTACCCTAACTCGACGCACTATCGTGAAACCAAGAAACGCCCTCTCTTCAAATAAACACACAAAAGCACTCTTAATTTACTTCACTACCACTGTCCTTGCCGCAACAATTTTTGCGAAAAGATGACCGACCGCACAGTAAACTGTAATTCAACCAAAAATCACCTGCCTAACAGAATAAAAAATATCTTTTTCATAAGCTTATGTAATTATCCAAACAAACTCTTATCTTGCACGTGATAGCAATGATAGAAGCTTGTTGACTTGAAACTATCACAGGTCTAAGGTCATTTTACGGCATATTGAGCATACCCGCACCATTCCTATATAAACCCGCATGCACAAACATGAGCAGTTCCGCAGTAACAGCACTTCCAACCCGGTCAGGAGCTTTGCTCCTTCCCATCCACACGGGATTTATGTGCAGGAGCCGTTAAGGTTATTCAGTCAAATTCCCGGTCGTAAACATTCCTTCAAACGCTGACGCCCGGGCTTGAACCTTGAAAACCTGGTCGCCAGTACAACGTTGTAGTCATTACACCAGCGCGGCTCCCTAGTGATTCATTTACTTATATAACAAACAACGCCAGCCAGTTCTCAGTAATGATTTACAAACTTACATAAACATCGAATATCACAAATAAATTACCATGCAGTTTCTTTAAACCATTTGAAGTACACCCTCTTTCAAAACAGTTTAACCTGGCTACCTTGGCAATTATGCACCAATTACTCTGTTATCGTGCCTATCAAAACCACAAGAAAAAACGTGCACATAAATAATATTATAATACCTGGTCAACGATGATCTACTGCTGGACTATCAGTTGGAGGTTAGAAAATTGCAGATCTGTAATTTCATTAACACTTTATTTGCCATATACTTCCATTTATAATGTTGTGGTGTATGCCTAAACATCAAAATTGCAGCTATAAATCGTAGAGACTACAACAAAAGACTGACCACGGTCTATGATGAGCATAAAAATTCGTAATTGTAGAACAACTTCTGCCTATTCCTTCTACTCTCACTGTAGCTCTAGTAACACGAACGGCAGCTTCATACTTGAACAACCTCCTAACAACACAGGCTTTTTAAAGCAAACATAAGAACACACCCAGACACTAGTAAGATCACATGACTAGTAGAATATGTCAGGTTTAACAGCTTGTTTTATGCTTATAACCACATATTTCTTACTTGTATAAGTTTAATGTATGCCTTCTTTTTTTAAAGTTAAACAAGACAGAAAAGAAGAAAATAAAACACTAATTTCTCATCCATGAAGCTATTTCAACAGTTAAACTCAGCTTATTTATTTGTTTGTTTAGTAACTCACTCATTCATTCATAAACATTATGTAACCATTTATTTATCTTTAAATACTTCACATATTACTAATAAATACGGGCGTTTTCCATCAACATTGACTCATTCGGTCAAGCAAAGAACTTGGGCACTTTATAACCACTTACTCCCACGTCTTGGAACCACGATGTCTCCGAATTGCTAGTGTGTCTTATACCACTTATTCCCACATCTTGGACACTCAATGTCTCCGAATCGTTAGTATGTCCTCTCAGACACTCACGCCTTCAGACACTCACGCCTTCATACATCTTGTAGTAACTAGCTCACGAATGGTATTCTATAAATACAACGACGCGTGTAATACAACCATTTCATTTGGTTAATTGTCATATGCGTATTTTATGTTCCAGAAAATTGGAACAGCTAAGGACTTACTAAGATGCTGGTAAAGCAAACGCTGAGTGGGTCATCATCGCCTTTCTGCCCACTGTGGATCATAGGACTTTAACAAATTCACGTTGAGACGTCCGGTGTCATCGGCTCAATACCTTTTCGTGCCTTCTTTAACCCTTTCATGACTGTTTCCAATTGCACATAAAGTCAAAATTACCAGTTTTGCGTGCATTTAAAAAAAAAAGAAAAAAAGAAAAGTGAGTTAAAACAAAACTTAACGAAATAAAAAAATGGGGGAGACGAGACAAAAACACTAAACAAAAAACATAAACAGTAGTTCTTTTTTCTGGAAACCCAGTGTTAGAGATATAGAGGAAGACTCAACTCTTAAAGGACGAGAGATCAGTATTCAGGGATGAGTTTTCCCAGGCGCTCATGACGGGGTACCAGGTGGTTCAGGGCCGGTATTTTGAAATATAATTTTTTTTTTTTTGTGTTGTCCATATTTTATTAATCCTTATTCTATTTCCTTTACAGCTACTTATAACATTATCATAATTTTTAAAAACAACTTGGAAAGAACCGACTGTTAAACCTAAACTTTATATCAAAACTCAAAGCAATTGAAGAGATGTTGAATAGATAGACCCAGAAAACTGCATAATATATTCAAACAGTTATTAACAAGAACAAAAGTTAATATTTAGTAATTGTGAAGATGAAGGTTTGGTGATGTTCTCATAAAACATATGACTTATAACAAATGAAAGTCAATATTAAATATTTAACTAAACATCCCATACCGGGCAGAAATATCAATTTCTGTTACCGGAAGCATCATGGGCTCTATACTCTTCCGGGGCCCCTGTATTTCTACAGTTTCATCAGTGTGCTGGTGGGCCTTCACCAAAGATGGCGAAACTAGAGCCGAGTATTCCAAACCCGATTCATATAAGAACCGTATTGATCGGTTACCCACAGTTACGAGTTCAGTAATAGAGGGGTGACTGTGTGACGAAATCAGTCGTGCTTTTTTATAACTCTCATTCACTCCTGCAGTATCTCTACATTTCTTCATTTTTCTCATTCATCATCCTTTTATTTGGCAATTTTTTGCCCTTTCATTAATTATTTTGCTCTGTTGTGCTTCTAGTAGGGTGAAGCCTCTAACACTCTACTCCCCTACGGACGTATCTGCTTTACATGCAGAAATGTTTACGTTCCGCAAGGTAAATGCGATAATACCAGGTAATTGTTCTGGTCATACGCTTATCTATTCTATCAGTTTGACCATCTTTTGAAACGCGTCGGTCCAACATTTGACCCCAGGTGAAAAGCTGGTGACAATACGGTCTCGCCGATCGACATGAAAAGAACCAAAGATTGTCTGTCTGGATTGCCGACGTGGGTGTCTGTTTGTCTGGTTGATTACACAGAGGGTAGATGCGTTTATCGTTTTTGCGGGACAATCCCTGGTGATTGTTAGAGATAATCTGTCTGGGTAGACATCTTGGCGAAAGACGTTACGCCAGGCACACATCGCTATATGTTGTTTGTGAGAGTGCACAAGATGCCACCGGAAATATTGCGTCGTATTATAAAGAGGTCACGCGTTGGAATATTAAATTTAATATTTTAAACACGTGGAAGGTGTCACAGAGAGTTTATTGATCATAAATTGCCTATATCCTCTTCTTTTTCTTTCCCCCGTATCCTCTATTTTATTATCACTCTTTACCTTTTTCCTGTATTTTTCGCATCCATTCGTTTGCGAAAAATAGTTTCTTCCCCATTCTCAACTTTACCGTTTTCTTTCTCATACTGGTAAACGCAGTTATGACATAACGTGTCAGAGAGAGAGCGTTAAAATGCATTCTATTGCATTAGATGTCAGTGGACGAAACTGTGAATATATTCGTCTGGTCAGACATAGGAGCAGACATATGTCTACAGCATTCCCTGCACCAGACGAAATACACTGTGAATATTCGCTTTCGCCAGACCTATAGGCGACAAAGTTGTCTGCATTTTCACCTGCCACAACGAGTTGCATCGGCTGAGCGCTCAGTGAGGCGCGATAGCCGACATCTCCTCGGCGCAGTTTGAGACATTTGGCTGGAAATCCCAGATGACAAGACACTTACTGTTGGCCTGGTCAGCGTGAGGTGCGAAAACGCACGAGTGTCAGTTAATGGTAGTCTTCTAGTTGATGTAAGGTGTTTTAGACGGAAAGGGGAGATTATTTCGTTTGGCGAAATAAGTGGGACCCCTTTGTCTGGTAATAGATATAACCAGAATGTTAAACTTTATTTTCATTCTGACTCCTAAAATGTTGCAGTAGACAGATCGCTGTGCTAGATCAAATATCTGTGTTTTGGCGAAGTCTGAGTTTCTTGGCCATTTTGCCGAGTTCTAGACTACCATTAGATTGCAGTATTCTAGTTCATGGTTTAGTCTGTAGTTCTGTGTGTGGAGGTAAATATTATATATAATATCTAGTATTTTGTGAGTGTTTAAAGTGATAATCGCTTATTTCATATTTCACTAGTTAGATTTGGTGCGAGTGCTTAATTATATAGTCTGTATTATTTTCTAGTGACGTGTTTCAGTGGAAAGCAGAATAAATTATAATTTCTAGCTTAAACAACAATGTAGCTATAATGAATTTAATTTTACTGCTAAATAATCAGACGAGAATAATTTTTCTAACTAACTTATAAATGCTAGATGCCTCATGAGTGTTGACGGAATATGTATGTATTCCTAATTCATGAGGATTGATGATTTTAAATATATAACTTATTGCACGGGAAGTTTTAAATGATAAGTCAAGCTGTACGCTTGTATTTTAAAAACGTAAGTTATATTGAGTACATAATATGTAACATATTTCATGTGTTTTTTCTTTATTCAGTGAATACTGGGGTAACCCAAACTTTTCCGACGTTTTTGTACACAGACATACCTAATAAATGCGTATACTGGGCCTTTGAGCCAGTGCATATTTCTACACTAACTCTAATGTACATGCTGCCTTGTGGCGAGAAAAATTCCAGAAATCTAAAAGATTAACTTTCCGACATTGTTGACAAGTGTGTTGTGAACCAAGATTATTTGTTGAGAGAAGTTGTCCACCGGTCATTTTCCTAATTAAAGGAAACCTCGTGTTCTGACATTGTGTGCTCGTTTAAGCCTAATTCTTACCTCGTGAGTCAAGTGACACTAACTTTAGTCTGAAATAACTATCGCATGAAGCAGACGCTCCCCAGATCCATTTTGATGAAACCAACAAACAAATCTGCAGAGCTGGGATCCGTTTCATTTAACGACAGTAACAGATAAAAAGTGTGTGAGTGTCCCAAAGTTTGCGCCAGACGGCGAACCACAGCACGATTGTAAGTATATCAGGGCCCTGATGAAAGAAACCGAGTGAAAGTAGACTGAATGATGTTCTTTGTTTGAGTCACCCACGTTGTAACTTCCTTTATGCAAGTTATTGCTAACAATATGTACCCTTAGAATAAAGCAGAGTATCAAGTCTGCCCATACCTTAAAAGGGGGAAACCATAGACTCAATCATATGCATCTGTAACTCTTTGGGGTTATCACTTTCTTCTAACGGGACTGTGAGCTATATATCCAGGGGAGGACCATACAAACGGGTCTATCACTATTGTAGCATTCCTTGATTTTTATGACTATTGTGGTGGGTTTTGATGTTATTAAGTGTTGTTGCTATGTTTACTTAGTGTACTGAATGAGGTCAGCTGTGAAGGTCCCTGGGGATAACAGTTTATGTGAATTTACAGAGTACCTTGCTGCTACCACCCTACGACCTCAATCAGACTTATTCTTGACTAGTATGTCTGATAGCTACGTCTACTGTCTAGGGTAATGAAAATGTGGTGTGCTAGTAATTAAGTACACAAACACACACACAAACACTAATATTAATCTCTATGATTAAGTCAACTGACACTGTGGTTAAAATTTAGTAATTTACAATTTTTTTCAAATTTAATTTGTCCTGAACCTAGTTTGCTTCTGGTCAGGACTTTCAACTCAATATGAATCACTTTCAATAAAATTACATATGATCAAGTAAACACATGAAAGACCTGTACATATACATAATTTAAATTTGCTAATATTAGTACTAAAACTAAAGTCTTTATTAACTAGTGCTTGATGTCGGGTCGGGGTATTTTCATCATACCCAGTCCTTTATTTAACAGTGTTCATTTGCTCTTTAACAGGATTGATGGTGAAAAAGTTTATTAGTTACACAATGGAGTTTATATTATTTAGTACTCGTTGATGAATCTCAGCAGGCCAGTTCTTTAACACTTATCTGGCCCGTGACGATTGAAGATAGTTGTTCCTTAGGCCCACTCCTCACATGCGCTGAGGTAGTATGGTAGGCATCTCGTTTCATACAGTGTTGTACTCTTCAGAATATCTGGCACTAGCACAGTGCCAGCCAAAGAAACTCTGAAACCACAAAATTAGGCTAGGTCTTAACATAATACCTAATCCACCATGTTTACAAGCATTAATACATTGAAATAAAAGACAGGGTCAGATCTCTCTGACCGACCCAGCACATCTACATCAATGCTGTTATCAAGTAGCACTAGTTTCCCATTCCTCTCCTCTAAGGCCTGCACTGCATCTGAAATATTATCATTAATCTCTTCTTTCCATATAATAAGGTGGGTGATATGTTTCCACCTGACCACCTGAAAAGAAACATCTGTATTCTACATTTCTGATAGTTTATCATATTATATTTCAACCTCTAGGCCCTGTAACAGTTGGCTGTGGACTTAGAATAAGTACTCACTTGTCGTAATCATTTTTCATTATATGGCAGTATCACTCACTCAGAATTGTTAAATAAAAAGGTTAATAATTTCTGTCTTACCACAATTCAAAATGAAAACACACAGGTACGTTGAAATAGCACAAACTCAGCTGAGATGCTGGCTGGACTATGGCGTCCGTATTCCTTATATTATTTATATATATATTTAGTGGACGTCACACTTCACGGCATCAACGATCTGCTTCTATGGACAGTCTTAAACAAAACGGCAACGAGCCGTCCAATTTTCTAATAATCTTAACTGTGTTGATCAATCAGATAGGAAAGCCAAGCTTTTTAAATTAAAATTTTACACTAAGGTCCAAATTTGGTCCAATGTGTAGTGTATTTCTGTCGGTCGGTCTGTCCGAACTTGGCATTCCCCAAAAATGGACTTGGTTTTGGCCCAACACTAAAAAAAACACAATATTCAGTTTGAGCTATCCCATAATTTCTACCCCGTGTCTACCCCTTTTCCTACAGAATACATGACCCTTTTGCTGCTTTCTCTCAAGGACGCGTCAAAATGTAACCGCTAGTGACTGCAAAACGAACATCTGTCTGCGAGTCTGCACTGAACAAATCAGTCTTTTGTCAATAACTTCCGAGTTATCTGTCCGTCCTTTTATTTGAAAGCATATTATTTATCAGGAAAAGATAAGCTCTTAAACTAGCTAACTTTTGTGATTCTAAACCTATTAATAAGGAATTCCATATTTTTTTCCATGTTAGTCTTGAAATCTATAAACTACCACTCGTTCACGTCTTTTACCGCTATTTTCAAGCTAATTACGAGAATCGTCCGTATTACGTTGGGAATTACGTCATTCTCAATAAGAGCTAAGCCTGTTTTCGTGACCCAATTTACGAACATTTTTTAACTTTCGTCGTATTTCAAACAACTAACTACAAGTTCGCGCGTATGCTAGGCTTAGATTCAAACCCCGTTTGCAGACGACATCATTTTTCTCTTCCCTCCTTTTCTTACCCCGTCTGAACGAATAGGCCTTTCGTGTCCCCATGTTATACATAGTTTTTTTTTCAATGACACTAGAAAACGATGGTACGGTCTGCCAAAATCAACGCGCTTGTGGCGTGGGCGAAGAAGCAGCAGCGTATCATAACTATATTTTATCCCTACATTTTATTTTATCTTTTATATTTATAATGGATGATTTTATCGCTGTATCAATGTATTCCATCACAACTATGTGTATGCTTTTGATGTATTTTATATGTTGTGATGTAAGTTTACTATGATAATTAAACTATACCTACATTTATTTCAATGTGGTGGTCAGTTCGTTCCCATAATATCTATATAATCATTGTTATAGTTGTTCCCACGTCTGTGTGTCTAACTGTCGTCATTTGTATGTGCGGGCACGTGAGTGGATAGATATATATTAATATACATATGTTTTTATAGACTGTCTGACTCCTTTGGACCTGTTGTAGAAGATAGGCGGAAAAGAGACAGAGATTCTCAATTTTCCGGGACAGCCTCTATAAATTTCTACCATCTCACTCGTGGAACTCTATTTCTATTATCACATCTCACTGTGGCTATCACTCATTCTAACCTATTCAGAAGAGACCAACCCAAGTCTTAATTTCCCTATCAAAAATCTACGACAGAAGGTTTTTTTTAATTAAACACCCCGACCCACTTTGTCTAAAGAGATTCCATTGGTTTGAAGTGATCGCCGGGATATACATTGAATTTAATTGGAAAACTCGGCGGAAAGACCATCTGTGATCTGAACTGGAAACCGGAAATATAACCTAGCGAAAGCAGAGACACAGAACACAGACAGCTTCGCAACTTCAAACTAGCGACTTCCATACGCCAGTGAGACTTTGGACTTAGAATTCATATAAGTGACAGATCGAAGTATTTGGGAAACTTAAAACCTTAAAAGTAAGCCCGCCTTTATAAATACAGAGACTGAAAAACTTAAGGGACCAGGACTTAAAATACAAAGACTGGAAACTTAGGAAGTGGATCACCCATCATAAGAGAAACTTTCCCAGACCAAGTGTTTCGCAGATTCACCCGTCATTAAAAGGGATTCAAAATTTCCAGACTAAGTAGTTCGAGAGCATATTACTGAAATTGCTCGTGTCCATCTTAAGCTGCGCGAGGAGATTGTGTATTCCCACAACTTTGGGGTAAGTGTAACAATTATTTTACAAATGTAAATTTGACATGTTTTCTTGCTAAGTGGTTATGTATGAGGCTGGCAACCTCAACATATGAAATTAGTATATTCATAAACCACTACAGCAAGCGCTGGTGATTTCTTCTGGCTAGTCGTGCGGAAAACCGACAGCAGAGGTGACCCCAGACTCCAAATGGAGCAGTAATGAGTGATGATTACATCACATGTGCCTAAAGTGCATAATATGTTGTGAGATATTTGCACTTTGTTAATAACTCATGTTTATTCGTGAGATACCCAGAGGAATTTGCACTTTGAGCTAATTGTAACTCATGCAAGAATGCGCCTGTTAATTGGCAGCCCACAAATGTACTTAGCAGAGGCATTTGTTTTCTATTTTATCTAATAAAGTTTGTGTACAAGACTTCTTGTGGTTACAAGATATCAGACGGTTCAATTCGCGCCGTCCAGATACATTTTCCCAGTTAATACCCAGAGGAATATGGTGATTTTTAATCATCTTCCCTGAGCTACACTGTGTACTCGGGAATTTAATTCTTCTGAGAGATTAACATTGGTGGGTGTACAGCGAGAATGCGCCTGTTAATTGGCAGCCCACAAATGTACTTAGCAGAGGCATTTGTTTTCTATTTTATCTAATAAAGTTTGTGTACAAGACTTCTTGTGGTTACAAGATATCAGACGGTTCGAAGTACTGAAGTTACTACGCCACTCGTGTGATAGAAGTACACTCATCACCAAGAAGTGACGAAAACCACGGCGACAGGACTTACCTAGTGTTGCGTGCATATTTTGACGCACATATTACAAAAATACGATATGGCTATTTAATATGGAAAATATATACTTTCATTCATTTGTGTATGAAAATGCTTCCTCTGGTAAAGCTAGATAATTCATGATTGATTTACACTTTTGATTATATGAGTGATCTTTCTTGATATTGATTCGGCGCATGGATATTGTATTCATGTCCGTTCTTATTTGTTCGGGCCAGAAAATAGATTAATTTTGCTTGTTATGTTTATGGCCTGAATTCATGTGTACTACTTGTCTAGTGCAAGAAGATTCAGTCGTATATTGTATACCTTTGTATGTTCAGGTCGGACTATATTCTTTCTGCCGGAATCTAGCGCAGGTTTTCGTAGTCGTTCTGGGTTGTGGAGAGTTCCGATAATGTCGCCAAGAATGGCTGAGTGCTTTTTCCAGGGCTGGCACTGTTTAAGGTTTAACAGTGATTCATAGATGTTTTTCCAGGAGAAGTTTATGTCTCTGCAAGAGTCTATTTGTCAGAGATCCTCCTCATATGTGTGATTCGGACTCCAGTTATGCCAGACCCTATTTTTGATGATCTCGAGTCGGTTAGACCTAGATGGAACATTGTGCTTCGTATCGCTAGGGTCGTGTTTTGTATCGACGAAGATGACAGGCTTTCCTACAGCAGTTATGTCTACATGAAGTAACTTGATTACTGTAGAGCTGTATGGAAAACTTTATGAAATTATTTATATGCACATTCTAAATTAACTTTGGCTTATATCTACCTTCCTACGAGTGAGTGAGTGACAACTCAGGAAGGCGGCCATGTTATATTCCTGTCATCATATTTTTGATCACTGTCAAGAGAACAGATTATGTATCCTACTATCGGGCAGTGGTATCGAGATCTTGTTATGAGGTGAAAACCCCCTATCGTGGTTTATGATTATTATACAAACATTGGACATATTTCAGCTTAAGAACTTAGCCATGAAATGAAGGTTCGGCCAATGACTTTTGTATGTTTACCGATCCTCATTGACGCGTTCAGTCAGTAGAGGATACGGCGATTAGTTACCAGAACAGTGAATGTTACCTTGGGTTGAATGATATTTCACTACTACATGAATGTATCATCCACGATTCAAATAACCAATGAATTTATGTCAACATGTACCCATGACTGTATCCGTGCTGTCCAGTTTGCGTGCGTTCATTAAACTATTGAAATGTCAGCGGCAGTTCAAGTCGTCATTGCATTACATGAGAGTGTGTGAGAGGTATTATCAAGTGGTCTGTTACACCGAACTACTACACCATTCGCGTTACTTGACACTCCCACTCAAGGTCTACATGACAGGTTCATTCGATGATGCAGAGGTAACTGAAGAAGACTTTCTTCAGTAATGATCAGTGCATGACCCAAAACATAACATCCGCATCCAGACATTCAGTAGTGGCCAAGACATCTACAACACAGATACTCTACACCTATAGTTAAGTTTTTTTGTAAAAAAGGCGAAAGCAACGGACTTTGATAAATCCTCACCTACGTCTCCGTGACGAAAACTTGTATTTACAGCAAAATTCATCATTCCCTCCTTATTTTAACTGTTAAAGACTAATTCATTATTAAATTTGTTGCATGTTGTTTTAAAAGAGGAATTTCGTTGGATTACACCAACTGGAGGCTTGAACGGCTAAAAACCATTGCTTAAATCCTTCACAAAAGGCGACGGACAGATATAAGTTAACAAATGTTCAGCGCTGCGCAGCATTGTTCTTGACTTCTGAATTATCTTGTGAACCTCCCATGAGGTAGAAGCGTCATTAACCTTCTATCTACATCTCTGCCAATAGTAATCTTGTGCGAATGTAGACACCTTTGACGACCCATTTAGATACTCTTGAGTTTTGGCCACCGTTGGACCACTACTGCATAGCAGTGGAGGCAATCCGTGACAGACTGGGATTCTGTTGACATGTTGGTAAGTCATGATTCCCTATCGTCCTAGTGATCAAACATGTAACGTTGTAAGGGCCTGTTTTCTGCCTCTTGTAATCCGATGAAAAATGTGTGTCAATTTTGCACATCTTACACCATTGCCTTCCAGTTCCCTGGGCTGAATTGCTCTGTTTTTGCCTGTGGCGATCCTGCGGTTGTTGTTGCTGCTGTTGGGCAAACTTGTGTGTTGTGTTGTTCGTCGTTTGCACCTCCGTGGATGGACAATCTGTTGGTTGTGAGCGACTATCGTTGCCGCGCTTCCTGACAGGATTAACTTATGCCTGGAGGCTTTGATACCTGTCGGCATATAACGCCCCCTGCTCAAGAGTTTCGGCCCCATGCTCCGCCAGGAGCCGTCTTATGTCAGGGGTGAGCGAGTCCTTGAACTGCTCCACGATAACCATTTCCTTCAACTCTTCATAAGATTCTTCAAAGATGCTGGGGGACCCCCACTTCCCCGGGTAAGTTTCTAGTCGTGTAGCAAATTGTCTTAACGATTCATCTTTCAGCCGCTTACCCTCACGGAATTTACTATGAAAAGTCTCTGCGTTAAGCATAAAACGCTGAAGCAGACCCTTCTTCAACATGTCATAGTTGTTCTGTTCTTCCGTGGGCATTTTGAGAAACACATCATAAGCAGATCCCCTCAGACTCTGTGATAGCTTCATGTTGTATCTCTCCCTCTCCAAGCCATATAAAGCTGCTAAGGATTCAAACCTAGCAAGATAGATGTCTATTTCCTCAGAAGCCTCTGAGTAGACATCTAACTGAAAAGAGGCCGCGCTCGGACTGCCGCATGAGAGATATTTCCCCCATCACTACCTCGAGAACTGCCAGACCCGCCAATGTTAGAACCAGAATCGACTTTTCTTCCTTTGATTTCGAATTCCTTCAATCTAATGGCGTGGGCTCTATCCGCCTGTTCCTTCTCTTTAGCGAATGCCCTTTCTTTTTCTCTTTCTTCTGCTTTTTCTGCTTTGGCTTTTTCGTGCTCTCTGGCCATCCTTCTTTCTTCCTTTTCTTTCTCCTCGCGGAATGCGACTTACTCTGCCTCTATCCTATCTTTTTCCTCTATATCTTTTTCTTTCTGTTCTCGCACCGAAGTTTAAACAAAGTCAGAAAGTTCTTTGGCTGAAAAACCTAGTTCGCGGCCTAGATTAAGGTAAAAGGCATGGAGGTTTTGGGACTCTGCCATTCTGAGCAAAAAGTCTGTTTACAAAGCTACACAAAATTACAATTGCTACTTAACTATTTAACTCAAAATTACAACACTGAGTTAGCCACACCAAGTGAACTTCTAATTAACTTTAACTTTAACTTGTGTTACAAAAAAATTGTTTCTTTCTGATTATTCAATTATTCTTTATAAAATTTATTTGTACTGTTATTTATGAATGTACCGTATGCGCAGTCTTACTGTCAATACACTCTTGACAGTATTCTTTCAGTAAATCTGAAATTTATGTCAATCACGTCTAGGAAAATAACTAGACAGGTTCTATAATCTGAGACGAGGTCTGAAATTTGTCACTTATGACACTTACGTGTCCGAGTTCATACCGGAGCGAGTCGCCCAATTTGTCACGGAATTGCCTCCCCTGCTTTGCCGTAGTGGTTCAACAGTGGCCAAAACTCAAAAGTATCTAATATGGGCCTTCAAAGGTGTCTACCTTCGCACAAGATTACTCTTGGCAGAGTTGTAGATAGAAGGATAATGATGCTTCTATCTCAAGTAAGCATTCATAAGATATTTCCGAAGTCAAGAACAATGCTGCATTGGCAGGGCAATTGTTAACTTATATCGGTCCGTTGCCTTTTATGAAGAATTAAGCAATTATTACTTTCAGTTCGTTCAAGCCTCCACCCTGATTTACTCAGTGGAATTCTTATTTTTCTGTTATAGCTCTGTTTAGAGTGTATTTAGTAAATTGACTGAGACAAACATGCAGTACATTCAAAACGATTAAATCGACTTTAAATCCGTATATTTACAAATAATAGATTTAATAGTCATTTAGGTTTTAACAAGGTTTTAAAGAAATGAATAATTATTTATAAAAAAAAGTTTATCATTATTTGTTGTGATGGAAGGTTAGTTTTTAAAGAAGGTCACTTGGCAGCTTTTCTGTGTTACTTAGCTGTCAGTGACGTTCCTGCTCCTTATGATGGTTTAGTTCTTGGTAGACTAATCACGCTCGTCGCTGGTCAAGGTTGTAGGGCGCAGCACGTTCCCAGAAGTGTCAGGGAGTGTCTACGAAGTTGGTCCCTCGTCTTAAAGCTCAGGCCACTTTTCCCTTCTTGTTCCAGAGATAGTACCCTCAACTGGTACCACCAACAAGCCAATCTTGGCTCACAGACTGTTTGCTCAGAGAAGTAGGTTTAAAGCACTGGCAGATGCCTCTTTTTCACGTGTCTTGGGGGTCGTTATGTTAGCACTAAACTCCCACTATGACTACGTGTTTCATTTTCCTCAGATGCCGGTCTTCCTTATTAAAATGGTTTTCGTGGGGTTCTTTAAGTCCTTCAAGATGTTCCACAAAGTCCGGTTTGATAAAGAGAATTCTGAATTCTAACCCTGACAGTCAGGTTTCGTCTTGGCAAGCGATCGTCACAGTGAATTTTCACAGTGTCTTAAAACTGCGAAAAGGTCAGGTTATATGGCTCTTCTTCCCCCGCATTTATTTTTTACAATGCTAAGAAAGCTCCAATTGTTTCAAACATGCATGTTTAGTGGGGTACTTTCAAAATTATTTCCGCCCGAAATAATGTGCGTTATGAAAAAGGTCACAATGCGTGCAGGAAGCGATGATGTCATGCATGTCTGTCCAAAATGTGTCGCACAGACGAGTAATCTCGTTATCTGTCGCTTGAGCACACACAATCCGTCTCTTTACCATCTTGACAAAGAACGCATCCTGGCCTTATCTGTGATTAAACAAATGCGCTGGGCGATTTTAGTGTTAATCTGTAGACTGATGTCGGCCACACCCGAGATTAACTGACATGGTTGTCGGTTAATTATTATCTCAGCCGTTCTTTGCAAAGCAGGGAGAAACGGATAACCAAACAGACAGACGACTTATCAATGAGAGGAGTGTAAGAATGTTTGAAAATACCAAATATCTGGTACATATCAGAGAAAGAAAAAGGTGGCGACCCAGAAATTCCAGGTAATCAGTCCTCACTTCAATTGAAAATGAGTACTGCCGTAGTGAAGGAGAGATCGAGAAGAGGTCGCCCCAAATCCATCTTGTCACACAGTTATCACAGTCTTTATAACATGCAATACAGTTCCTTCGATGTCCACACTTGCTTTCCACCTACCTTGAACTAAGAGATAAGTAGAAATATGTTGTAATAAGCCATTCCTGGAATAACTGGCTAGTACATATTCCGATAGCTTGTTTCGCCATTGTGGATTTTACGACGTCGGCTGCCAGGAATAGCTCGTTTCTGATTGGTCGGTTCTGATTCGCTTTCCAAGAATAATCGCCAAGGCATTTTTTCACTTTATCACACACTTCTCCCTAGAGCTAATGAGCTAACAAGTATTTCGTCTTGTTTTGTATTTGTCCATCATTCTGACATTAGGGGTCTTCTCGCGACATTTTTGGGAGACTACTGTTCTTAACACCTGGTACAAATTTCCATAGCCCAGAATAACCGTCAGCTTATAACATAATCTAACGTACTTTACTAGCAGGATATAATTCATTCCAAAATACACCCCACCCAAGACCACATTAAACCATGTGAGTAAAAAAAAAAAGGGGGGGGGGGGTTGGAGAGATATAATATAACAAACCAGACTCAGTCATTGAATGCCATGCCGACTTCCATTGGCGATCATGCCTCTACCTTTCCTAAAGTCTTCACATGTCTTGAACCAGCTGTGTCTTCAATCTCTACCAATGCCGTGTGCTATGTTTACCTATCTGTCTGTCTTGCTGTTGTCATCTAAGAATTACATTTATCACCGTTATCAGATTCCCTAATTTTTATCTTTTCATGACAAGTCCAAAGAATGCTGTCTGCCAGTGGCGTATTAAGGGGGCGCCAGGGGGGCGGTCCGACCCGGGTGACAGACAGGAAGGGGGTACCATCGAACACTATTGATATAGTACTTACTGTTAAGATGTTACTTACTCGTGTGTTTCTTTATTGGGGAATGGGGGTGTCACAGGTAACATCCGCTCCAGGTGCCAAGTACTTTAGGGACGCCTCTGCTGTCTGCGCCTTATCGTGTGTGTTTATTGACGACTTTCGTTTGTTTCTCGGAAGACTTCTTCATTGTTTTATCTTGCTGTGCAAGGTACCTTCTGTCTCCAGTTTCTTTCATCCTGTTTGTTCACTGCTCAGTCTCAAATACAAAAAGGTATTGTAGGACCTATATAGAATCCTAATGTTCTTTTCCTCATTGTCAGTGACTGTTTTTTTTTCTTCTTTTGGCTGATAACAGCATTCGCGGATTAACAGTCATGTGGTCTCTTCTCAATGAACTGTATATAATGCTGTCCATCCTTGATGCGGGACCCCCACCCCTACTAAGTAGTCCATGTGAGGCACTTGTCCTCTAATTTAAAGGACTGAAATAATACAGCTTGTGGCAGATAACTCGTTAGTTAGTTGTACAGTGATACAGAAAATAATTCTTTGTTACAAATAGGGATGAGAAAATGTGAGAGAGTGAGAGAGTTCACATAAGGTCCCATTTGTGTAAGTTATCTTGTGAGCATATTATTATCTTCAAAGGTCCAAATTATGTGTAAACATAAAATGTTTCGTTTAAGCAACTAGTTTCAATTTTAAAAGCATGTGAAAACAACAGTTAAAGTATCCACTAACAAATGAGTACACATTAATTTTGTAAAAATATGTAATCTGAGCGATATAAACGGAGTTAAGATATGCATTCATATTTTTGAATTGTTAATTTAAAATCTTACGAAAACATTTATGTTCCATACGGACAAGCAATACACTCTAACTTTATGTTTTCAGTAACTGTTCTGTTGCTCAGTATGTTTATGTATGACCTTGATAAAAACTAATATAAATCCTTCTGTGGCGGGTGCTTCAATTATAATCATAGCACGTCAAGTCACTGAAATGTATTACCTTGTCTATACGAAACCTATTTCCGTCCATTTTCTTGCGGAAAACACTTCAATAACGATTATTATCGTTGATTTCACCGCTACGTCCTTTTTGTTTGTTTGATTTTAGGATCTAGCACACAACATTGAATTTTGTTTTGTGTATGGAAAACTCGGTTCAACCCCATATGGATTACAATTTTGGCATAAAGTGTGTCTTCCTTCTCAACTGATGATAGAACCAGCCGTGCCAACGTCTCTTGAAACAGGTTTGTTCTCAAAGAATTCTTTTTAAACAACTTAGAGAAAATACTCGGGCTTTGGTCCTGGGCAGTGGGAGTTAAGCGTTTTTAGCGTAAACTTTTTGATTTCGTGCTGTAAATTCCCTTTAAGCCTATCTTTAAATTTTCTTTTCTGTTGTCTGGTGTCATCATTTCTGTCCAAAGAGTACCTGTTTATTACCTTTATTTATTTACTTATATATTTACTGTAAATCAAGACTGATTTGTTTCAAACGTCTTATAAGGGACCGAAGACGCAGCAAGAGAGATGAATGCAGTCAGCGACCCATAGCTTGATTGCTTGTGTCAGGGTCAGCGAACCAGAGCTGACCTAGACCTTACTTCACCTCCAAGTGGTGGTCCTGGAAACAGGCTGCATCACTGCAGTATGGCTGAGTGAGTAGGGATCGAAGAGGGAAGGAAAACCCGGTCCCAAAAAAATGCCGTGCTGAAGTCGGATGTGTCGGCCAAAAGGCGCAAATATAAATATTTACGTCTAACATTTGTTACACATGGACCTTATACAGTTTTATTGCCCTATATTTTAGCTATTTTTGGGGACGGTTTCGTTGTACTTACGTCTCTTGTCCAGCAATTTTCAGCAATCATGACGCTAGAACAGTTTTTTCTTGTGGTTAGAATGACATTCACTTAGTCACCGTGAAGGATGTGTTTACGAAGGAATGCATTCTTTTAATTTTAATTTCAGTTGTAAGCGTTTCGCTGTTTAAAGGAACTGATCTTGCTTTGACGGAGAGACAGTATTCATAAATCTAGACCGGGCGGTCTTTTATAATGCAGATACGCGCTATTATAACCCACAGATTTTTATGCAGATTCAATCAGCCTGCCTCGTCATGACGAAGCAAAACTTTCATTTAAAAAATGAATAAATTAAATTAAAAATAAAGCCGACAACAACGTATTTTCTAACTAAAGTATTGTTGTTGTTATTATTATTATTATCATTATTGTTATTATTATTTTTACTATATTAAATATTAGCATGGTTGAAATACAATTCAAGAAAAGAAAGTTTTTGTGATTTCGTATGTATGAGACTATAGTTACGCAAGGGCTGGAGCCTATCGGCGCCGGTTCTGGACCACCTTCCACCCTACCACGGACTAGGGTCGGTTACATTAGAAAGAAAAGCTAACTGTATACGAGGTTATGTACATAAGTCACACAGCCTAAACTTACAATTCGGTTACTTACCTTTGGTGTTAAAGAAACTTATTTTCCAGCTTTATTTTTCTCAAAATTTTCTTTTAGTTCATCATACTGTATTCATTTCAATGCTTGACTTTCATTCAGTGTACAGAAACGGACGTATGGGTTAATTGTTCTTGTGGTGATGACGACCCCAAACCTCTTTAAAGCACTAAATAAGTGTTCACTCGATGCCACTTTAGGAAACGCTGCACTTAAACCAAGGATAAGTTTTATCAAGTGCTGTTTGTTGGTTTGAGTAGCCTGGGAAAGGGAGGTTTCGTCTTTTTCATTCATAAAGTGTATACTTGACACATTTTGCATACATATCTTCAAAGCGTATTTCAACCAGACTTTGAACTTAATTTTTTTGTCGCTTCACATCATCATGATACTTGTCAAAGTCTAAAAGATAGCCTTAAATAAGTCAAAGATATTTCTTGCAGCCTGTGTTTGTTTGTTTTGTGTAACTAACCCTACGAAACTGTTGACCACCACCTCTATGAGTGCCAGCACTAGATGATGTTATGAAAATGCTCCTTCCTCCGAAGCCAGATAAGTAGAACACCTTGTACGGAGAAACAAAACAACTTGCCAAAACATGCAGATATCACTACATCGCATTGGGCCAAATGGCGAGAGCCTAAGCGCCATTAGATCAATAACAACAACAATAAGAAGAACTCAACAAAGGAAAACAATAATATTAGAATAGGTTCGACTTTTTGCAACTGATACAATGCCAGCAATATCAAAGTCTACACAATTCCTAAATTTGATCTAAAAACAAAACAAAACAAAAAACAAATAAGCGAAAGCAACGCAAACGTGCGTTTCTCCACCCTTTGCTCGAAAGAACCCTGCCACTGTACTTCATCTCCGCATCAGTAAGACTGCACTATCGACAGGCATGTGAAATGGCACAGCCAAGACGAATATTCGTTTTTTTAAAAACAATTAATACATTTAATACTGAACCATAACAGTTATTGCAGGATCGTGAAAATTTATCTTACTAAAGCTGGTACTGTAGCCTTATGCAAATTAACATATTCAAGAATTTCTAATCAGGATCACTCTTAAAGGTAAAATCATACCACAGCACAGACTCTCTCAAGCTTTAAAAATTGGGCGAAGAGAAACAGCAGAAATAATTAATGGGGAAGACTATTTTACAGCAAATAAGCTAATGCCTTAGAATGCTAAGATAAGGAGACTCATTAATACTGCTCAATTTCCCTGAAAATCCTGTAAAATATGAATGAAAACTTGGACACAGTAATTAAAAAATTACTGGAAAATATTAAACAGAATGTGTTACCTCCAGTGCCTCTTTTACTGATCATCTGTACTATTTGATGTCATGTATAGGCAGTGATGCTACATTCTGTGTTGAATGAACATTAGGCAAGTGTCCAAGCATAAAAATGGCGCTACACAAACAATCTGTCTTCCCCCCCCCCCAAAAAAAAAAATACAGAAAAAATTTCTAGAAATCAATAAAACTAATGATAAAACTGCACAATTACCAGTGCTTTAATATAAGAATGTGGAAAAACAAAGGACATTTTGAAATGTTAACACCATTTTTAAAATTCAAGAGTTTTATCACTATTTGTGTGGTTTTTCCCACTGCTGCTAGATGGCCACACTATTGTATTGTCTACCTCAATCAAATTATAGAAATAACAAAAATTGCATTACATTTCTCAGACTACCGAAACATTTTTTTAAGATAACATAATTTTTCAAGTATTGGCTTAGAAATAAAATTACTTCTTTGTTAAATTTCACTTCAGCCAACCGTTCATGAGAACTTTTTTTCTTTTCATTACTTTCTGTGCATAAAGATGTAGATGAAACTGGAGTATAAAAGATTCAGATAATTTAAGTAATATAAGAAAAATATGCCAATATAACTAAATATAAGTTCAAAAATATTTCTACACTTCAAAACACAACAACAACATTTTGAAGGCTAAAAAAAAATTAATAATAAATAAATTTAGGAACAATTTCCTATGTAAATTATAGTCATCTTTCTGACACGAGGATTCCCAACAGGAAACAAAATACTAATGCATAACCCCACACCAGTGCTGATTTAATATCTCTTGCTTTCACACTACACAAATAGGAAGGGGAAAAAAGTTTAAGATAACTACAGAATCATTTAGATGACAGATTTTGTTAAGTACTAACATACTACATAAAAAATTCACACAATATTACATCCAGAAAAAAAAATTACAATCTCGAGTGAGTAGGCCGCATGCTTCTCTCTTTCCGACACCCCCCCCCCCCCTCCCCACGTTAAATATGACTGATAAAGCGGAATAAAATAATCAATTTGGTGGAATTAGATAAAGAAACAATTTGCAGGATCTTACAAGTATATTCCAGTTACTTATTCCAAACACAGCTACACAACTGTATTTACAAGCAGTGCTCTACCTTATAGCAGCTCCACGTGTTCATTAAATGAGTGTTTTTTTCTACTTAATTGTCTAGAAGCTATGAGGGATGTAATAATAAAGATCCACTGGAACATGCTGAATTCAGTTTTTAATTTTGTGTGTGTACTATGTGCCTGGGATGCTTTTCTTTTTTTATCACCTAAGAAATATATTTTAAATACTCATGGTAACTATAGGCCAGCAAAATCACTCACCAACTTGTAGCAGTATGAAGTTACTGTGATTATGACTATATATAAGAAATTTTACAAGAAATCAATTATAAAGGAGTATCAGAAATTAAGTCAACTTAAATATCTGCAGGCCGCTCAAGGAATAAATCTCCGTACAGTATTAAATGACAACAGCTTTCAACTTGAGGTATTAGTTACTAGTAACGAGAATTTGAGAAGCATAACTGGTGCAGAAACATAGAGACAGGGTCTTTAATAGTAAGACAGCATGCCAGGTGGCCCGCACGTGCATACAAGAGACTACTGCTTGAGACGTTAGACCTACGGTCGGAAGGTCCGGTCGTCTCCCGGTGAAATCTTTTTTTTTCCTTGCTAGTAAGGCGTATTAACTAAAGTAACGAGTAGCGATTTCTATAACCAGATATTCAATTAAAATGTTAGACCGTTCCCGACCGCTACCAAGCTGAGACAAGACGGTAATTTGTGTTTGCAGCATAGACGGCTAACCAGACCGAACTTAGAGGTGTTAGAATGACTGATAGGGGGAGGGAAATAAATATTGTTTATATTTCATTTTATAATTATTGTTATTATAGCGTCTATTATTCATTTTAAAATGCCATACGACAAATTAACAGATACCGACAATTTACTAGCTACTAAATGATAAGTAATAATGTGTACGTGGCGCATTGTGAGAAATAAATAATAAATAACACACTGTGCGTGTGACCCCAACGGAGGAGAGACTATCGTGTCCCCGTCTATACATATATATATTTACATAGAGTGGTAGCATTTTCCCATAAAATGTTTCTTATACTTTTAGCAGACCTGATCCAAGTAGACGTACCAGCGGTCTTTTCGTTTCCTTTTCCATTTCCATGGTTAAACGTGTACAAGCCGAGATACTGTATGACTGTAACTTATAATACTGGACTTACCAAATCCAGGATATTATTTTATCAGCCAACAGTGGCGTATACCTGAAACATTATTATTTTTTTTTCCAACACCTGACAGTGTAATCCAAGTGGAGTACTAAAAATACGCTGTGCAGGGACTGGCACTCTGACAAAGAGTCGGCCAATAGAAAATCCATCATCATCATTTGTAACAACCGGATTTTTCCAGATTATCTAGAAGTGTTCCCCTCTCTTAAAACGGTAAACACCACGGACCCTCACAGATTCAATATTTGTAGTAAACCCTATATATATATATAGGTTCCAGCCGAGCGGGAAACCGAACTGTTTTCCCCGCCCGCCCTCAACACTGCAAGAGTTGTCGCAACGAAATTATTCAGTTGTAGTTCCTGTATCTAGAATCACATTCCCCTGTGCACCCATTGGAGGACAGCGCTAGTTTTTTTAGAACAGTGAAGACACCCCTTTATGACTCATATCGTCACCAGGATTTATCGTGGAAGTAAACTTATTCGGCGTTCATCTCATTAGTTTTTGTGTGGGATGAACTGGGGCCAATTTGTATCCTCTACAGCTGGGATGATACATTAGTCAACACAACCAGTAGGGATTATGTTCATGGAATAAATGTACCAAGGGATAACACAGACCCAAGGGAAGAAATACAAATTAGGTAAGAGTGTGAGAGGTGGCCACATGAATGAGAGAATGTGTGTTAACTTTATTGTTGCTGGAAAAAATTTATTAATCTTTGGTGGTTTGATTTCTTCTTCCTTCTTCCTTGTTCGTCCTGAAAAGGACGTTGGTTGCGTTGTGTCCGTTTACAGCGAAGCTGCGGTACTTGCGCCTTTCGACCGACACATCCAACTTCCGCACGGCATTTTTGGGGACCGGGTTTGCCTTCCCCCTTCGATGCCTACTCCTCAGCCAGACTGCAGTGATGCAGCCTGTTTCCAGGACCACCACGTGGAGGTTGTTTGATTTGATTCTGTTTACTTTAATTGGTCTTTTATTGTACCAATATTGTTATTCTGTAAACCTAGTGCTAACCTTCAACTTTTGGGTAAATATTTTCTTTGGGTTATTTTCCTTTATACGGTGAAGGCGCACCATCCTTCTTTATTTTCCTCTATATGTAAATGCTTTTCTTGATATTCTTTGGGTAATTTGATGTTGTAAAACAGTTTAGTGATAATAAACAACAAGAAAACTTAACTTTGTGTTGGTCAGACCCATACTCATTTATTCTTAGTTTTTTTCACGTTTGTGTGTCATTGTTGTCACATATTGTTGTGTGTGTCTAGATTAACCTGTTCTTTCATTTGACAGGGAGGCAAAGAATGTCTCATAATAAAGCATAGTTGTACGGATAGGCTGGATGAGAGTAGCCTACTCACTCCAGAGACATATCTTTCCCTCAACCTACCACCTGAGAAATCTATTTTCTATACATTCTCGTGTATCAGTCAACCTTTACTCTTTACTTAGACTGGGCCCAATAAACCAATTAACTTACCGTACGACAACGTGGTAATACACCAACGCAAAGACAACCACATACGCATAGATCGAGAAAGCCACAGAAACAGAATGAACACCAACCACATCGTAAGAAGCTCGAAAAAAGTACAACGAAGAAAGAAACATACTCCAATAGTCCGAAAACCAAAGGCAAAACAAGGAAAGGAATGAAACATCAAGCACAGAAGGGAACAGGACAGAAAGCAACTGCAATCCAGTTGGCCTATACGTCAGATCTTGTTCATGCGTTATTGAACTTCAAGGAAGGAAGTATAGAGCGCTAGTGGACTCAGGGGCAACCGTGAGTCTCATTCGATTTGGCCTCTATAGACAGATACGGAGCATGGTACAATATAGGAGAGCACATGCCACACTCACCTTTGTATCTTAAGAGAGCCTCAAGGTAATGGGAACAGCGACGATGCAGATTGGAATCGGGGCAGTAACAGTGGAGCTCACGTTCACATTAGTGAAAAGGATGACGAGGAATCTCATCCTAGGGCGTGATTATCTGCACAAGCACAGCGTCCCCCTGTACTTCGACCGGCACGAACTTAGGATCCAGGAAGAGTGCGTACAGTTGGAGGACGATATCCACATAGCATCAATAATTAAGACTAAAACAACAGTTCGGCTGGGCCCGAATAAGGTGGGAATATTACAGGGAAAGGTTAAACGGTCCCCATACTTTACACAAGGACAAACCGTTATGACCGTGGAATTTGAGGACACAAACATACTGGATGAGCCCGGTTTATCTATGGTGGAAGGAATAGTCCAAATAGGAAAGAAAGAACAATTCCCCATGATGGTGTTGAATACCACTGGTAGAACCATCAGGATACCGAGAGGGTTCGTGGTGGGAAAAATACAAGAAATGAAGAGACAAGAAGGAAGACATGAACACGAAACAACAGAGAAAAGGATCACGAGGAATATGAGGCAACACCAAAAGGGGCAACACTGGCTTGGGAAAAGAGAAAACAGACGCACACACGAAGAGAATCCAGGTTGGGAAAATGACGACAGATATCACCGACGGGACGTCATGCAGAGTAACAGTAACTACTGGAGACAGAAACAAATGCGAGGTAGAGACAAGAGGACGAATACGCATCACTGGGGAACACCAATGAGAAATTACACAGTGAATGCGGTGAATGCAAGGTATGGAGGTACCCCTTGCCAAGAGCAACAAGTATGATCTAACAGAATGCGTAGGCAGAGTAAATATTCCCAAGACAGGGAGAGCAGTCAACAAAGACTTCAAGAAAGGATAGGGGAAATTCAAAAACAAATATACACATCCCCAATATGACAAAATCCTTCGGAAGTTTATAGTGGACAACAATGACGTATTTGCTCTTAGCGACATGGAGTTAGGCAGAATACAAACGGTAAGGATGGACATCGAGACGGAGCCAGGAAAAGTTGTCAGTAGGAAACCATACAGGACTCCACTTAAAACCAGATAGATAGTAGAGAAGGCTATCGAGGAAATGTTAGCCGCAGGTGTCATTCAAAGATCGCGCTCAGAATGGGCGTCCGCCGTTGTGATAGTAACGAAGAAGGACGGTAGTCACAGGTTTTGCTGTGATTACAGAGCGCTTAACAGTATTACGAAGACCGTAACACACACCATTTCAAGGATAGACGACATCCTAGCGCTGTTGGAAAAATCCGAGTTGTTCACCACGTTGGATGCCAGATCCGGATTCTAGTGTATACCACTGACGGAAGATGCTAAGAAGAAAGCACATTTTATACGTATGTAGGAACGTTTGCCTGGAACGTCATGCCATTTGGACTGAAAGGCAGTCCCGCCACTTATAAGGCGCTGATGGACGAGGTCCTCAATGGTATGCAAAAGTTCGACATAGCCTACATAGACGACATTTTAGTGCACACGGCAGGATCAGTACAAAATCATCTGGAACATGTCATGAAAGTGTTCAACAGGCTAAGACAGCATAATGTCAAATTGAAGTTGACGAAGTGTACCTTTCTGCAAAGGGAGACAAGATACCTAAGATTCATAGCGAACACGAACGGAGTCAGACCGGATGAAGAGGTCAGAGCCATACAGGAGATGCCTATGCCAACGAATGCGAGACAAGTTAGAGGTTTTCTGGGGACATGCGGATACTTTAAAAAGCATGTCATTAATTTCACCCGTGCCGCAGAGCCTCTTATCATTGGTGAAAAAGTATGCCCGATTCAACTGGACGGAAGAATGCCAAAAGGCTTTTGAGTATCTAAAGGGATGCCTTAACAGAACTTCCATTCTTGGCACACCCAGACCCAGATAGGCCTATGATTTTATGCACAGACGCTTCGGAGCATTAGGAGCGTGTCTAGTCCAACCGGCGTTGAAAGGAGAGGAAAACACAATACGGAATGTCGGCACTGAGAGACCCATTGTGTTTCTGCCACACAAGTTCAATAAATCCCAGATGAAGTGGGCTCAGATTGAGAGGGAGGCGTTTGCAAACTATTTTGCGACACAGAAGCTAGACTTCTACCTTAGAGGAACGCCCTTCACGGTGAAGACAGACCACCAGTCATTGCGCACATGGCTCACCAAAACCAGAGCAGCCGCGGAAACTGCAAACCTGGGCGTTGAACCTCCAGAATTATGATGCTACCATAGAATACATCCCGGGAAAACAGAACTTGTATGCGGATTGTTGTCAAGAATACCATACAAGGAAGACACGGAAAGGGCGGATCAGCAAATAGTAACAGACATCAGTGACCATTTTCGCCAACTGAACATCAACTCTAACCGGAACCAACAGGTAACAGGGTCAGACGGAGAAGAAAGCCGAATAGAAGAACAGGAAGTAGAACAGTTTGACGTCCTCAGGGAACAGGGAAAAGATTCCTAACTAGTTGCCCTTAAGGGAAAGATCGAACAGGGAGACAAGGAGGTCAAAACTCTTATTAACCAACAGGAAAATATAGTGGAATATATAGACCCTAAAGGCAATGGAGTACCAAAAATGTAGTTCCAAACCACTTGGTGAAGACAGTATTAGAATCGCTTCATGATAACAAAAGCCATTTCAGGCGAGATAAGACACTCCATGTCGTTAGGTCACGGTATGTTTGGCCCACACTAAATAAGGATGTCGTAGAACACGTGCAAAGATGTCTGATTTGTAAGAGACGAAACCAGAGAGCAATAAAGTGTCCCATACAAGAGATGGACATTCCCCAGTATACCATGGAAATGATCAGCATCAACGTTTCGGACCATATCCGACTGCCCGATCGGGGAATACGTACATCATCCATAATGTGGATATGTTGTCCAACTGGCCAGAATGCGTTGCAGTAAAGGAAGCGAAAGGGGGAAACATAGTGGAGATAATGATGAGAATGTTCATACCCCGGCATGTTTGCCCGTATTCTATTGTAACAGACAACGGCACAGTTTTCACAAGGAACGAATTCCAATAGTTCCTCAAGGAGATGAATATAAAACATATCAGAACCGCTCCTTACCGTCCACAAAGTAACGGCAAAAACGAACGCCTCCATGCGACGATACATAACATCATATCGAAGTATACGAAGGACAGACAGGATGATTGGGACCTATACCTTCCGAATGCAGTACATGCAATTCGAGTTAATGTTAATGACTCCACTAAGTTCTCGCCATTTTACATGCTTTACGGTAGAGAACCGGTACTGCCAATGGATACATTGTTAAAACCCAGGAGAATGTACTTCAGAGAAAGTCACATGGAAAATTTCATGATGCATAAACATATAGCACACAAGATGGCAAGAAACAGCATGGCACAAACAGCACAAAAGAGGAGAGATCACGCGAACAAAAAACACAACGTTACAGGAGTTCAGACGGGTGACATGGTGGCATGGTAGGCCTCAGAGTTCAGGGTAGAACTCACAAGTTCAATGACAGATGGGACTTCGGATAGACGGTGATAAGTCAATTATCTACCACCACATATAGAATCACGAAAGGAGGTCAGGACAGAGGAACACACGTCAAGCATTTGTGTAGACAGGAAAATGAACCTATAATTACCCCTCCTATGGACGCCACTAAGAGGAAAACACATTTTTTACGAATACCGACCGAGAACAAAGAAGGAAATAGACGGATGCCGAATAAAACACTACAAGATACGCAAGAGCAGGCGGAAAACATTACATAGGAATGGACAGGGTTACAGAGGAAGACAACACCTAAAGTAAGTGACTGGAATAATGTGAAAAGGATAGGAGACAACTGGATAGTAGTGTACGATAAAATAGAGATTATTCCTAGTGAGGACGATGGACACATACCAGCGAGCCAGCAGATTGAGACGAGAGCGCAAGTTCATGCAGAACCCAGGATAACACCTAGTCGGCCAACCCCACCCCCCATCCTTAAACATATATCGAGAACAGGAGGACATAAGAGGAGATATGCCAGAGGAAGACAGGAGAGAGATAATGCAGATGTACAGTTAAATACGCATTATGAAATTTTAGAAGAGACGCGAGGAATGAGAAACGAGTGGAATAATGCCGAGTCAGAGGCAGAAGCACCTTAAAGGTACACTAGAGTGGCAGAGCAAAGGAGAAGTAGAATGCAGGAAAGACAAATATTGCTAGACAGAAGAGAAAGAGCTTACAGGAGCAGGAGCAGCAGAGAAATGCAGAGCAGCCAAATATTAGAACCTCAGGACTTTGAGGAGACGTCAGCAAAAGAGTCAGATACGCAGGAAGAGATGAAGCAAGAAGATAAACGAGGGATGAAGAGATATTACACGTCATCAGATGATTCGTCGGATTATAGAAGGCGCCTAGCAAAGCTGAGGCATGTAGAACAGGTAGAGATGAGATCAAGGAGGAAGAATAAACTAAGAACTAGTGGTAGAAGAGAGCATGAGAAAGAGATAACTGCATTGTGCGCATATCTCGATAGACAATTGGAAGAGTTGGAGAAAAGGAAGAACAAGGAGGAAGAAGGAAGTAGTGGTGGAAGAGAGAATGAGAAACAGATAGCTGTACTTTGCGGATATATTGATAGGAAGTTTGAAGAATTGGAAAAGAAGAACAAAGAGGAAGAAGTTAAGAGACACGAAACAAGTAGAAGTAAAGATCGAGGAGAGTACCGATCTAAGAGTCAAGAAATTGAGACTAAGAGAAATAGTAGTAGAAGGAGAGATACGGATCGAATGGATTACCGATCCAAGAGCCGAGAGGCTAATAATGATAGTAAAAGGAGAGATACAGATCGAAGGGATTACCGATTCAAGAGCCGAGAGGCTAATAATGATAGTAGGAGAGATACGGATCGAAGGGATTACCAGTCCAAGAGCCGAGATGCTAATAATGATAGTAGGAGAGATACGGATTGAAGGAATTACCGATCCAAGAGCCGAGAGGCTAATAATGATAGTAAAAGGAGAAATACAGATCTAAGGGATTACCGATCCAAAAACAGATAGCGTTGGAGACACTTAGGGCCAAAAGGCCACGATCATGAAATTTTTGGAGATGAAGTAAGAAATGAGTAAGTGAGAGGAGGAGGAGGCTATGTGAGGAAAGACATAGCATTAGATACATAAACAAGATGGTGGCGGTAGCTGAGTCTTAAGGAGACTTATGTATAATCGATCTATACCGAGCACACGTAAAGAAAACTGTGTACACCTGACAGATAGGTTACTGCAGTAGAGGAGGAGATGAGGAGTAAATGGGAATTAAGAGGAAAGCATTGCAAAAGCCATGAGAAAATAGCGAGGATGTTACTGAGAAGAAGATAAGGAATATGAGAAGCCATAGGAGATGACGAACAAGGGTTTTGAGTTAAAGGAGAGTAAGATATTGAGAAGCCGTAGGGAAGACGGCAGAGAAGATATAGAATTGTCAGAAGACATGAAGAGCAAAACCATGGAGAATTGATATAAAATGAGAATTTACATATTGAGAAGTTGTAGTGAAGACGACGAAAATATTGGGGAGATTTAAGAGACCACGGAGTTGATAGAGAAGAGAAATTGTACGGATAGTTCCAGGGAGGGAACGAGAGTGGAGGATATTGAGGAAGAAAGGGATGAGAGAAGTCAAATATTGCAGCGGTAGTCTAGTTGTGTGAAAACTAGATACAATCGTTCTACACTGAGTATATACACGAACTGAGTAGGTCTGAACGATAGTCTACTGCAGTGGAGAGAGAAGGTAAATTCAAAGGCCATGGGGATGGTGGAAAAGAGAGACATAGGAGATGAGTCATAAGGAAAATGGAGGAGATAATAAGAGAATATCTCTCCACATGTAAGCCTACCTTGCCGTTTGTTGGAGAGCTTGAGTGCCCCAATGATCCCGGGAGCAATGCCGGCGGGAGTTTTACCAAGTGGTACATGCTCTGGTCTGCACCAATCCACTCCCACTTCATGGATTAAATGCTTTCTTGCCTCATTCTTCACTGTTTGTCGTCTATCGGGAGTAGTTTGTGACCCCTTATGGTGTAGGCGCAGTACCCACCGGCGAGTAGACCATGCTCTGGCCAGGCATGGGTTAAATCCCGGGTAGATGAAGCTCGTAAGCCTTGGAAGGCAGTTCGTCCAGGAGAAGGAAAACTCTGATTTTAAACCAACTGTTGCCTTGCAGGTAGGCTGGGCACAGTCAAGGGCTAAGGACCGCAACCCTACAGAAACGCCTGTTGAAATTGGATGCACTGGGCTACATGCTTAACGAAACAGTGCAACGTATTTCACCTAATGAAGATGTCACGAATACAATTTAAGCATTGTGGTGCTCGTCCCGTGGAGTCCCGCCAGGCGGCGAGAGTGCCGGACTCCCTCCTCGAAGGGGTCCAACCAATACTACTGGTGATCACCTTCCCCTGAATTGTGGAGTCAATGTACAGAGGGAAAGGGCAAAAGCTATTGACCAAACACCAAGAACACTCAACATTCTGCAGTGGAATGCAGAAGGAATTCTCAACAAAAAAGTCCCCCTAAAAAACCACCTTTAAGAAACACATCTCAACAGCAACCACAGATTCTCAATAAGAGGATACCAGGCTTTCCGACTCGATCGAGAAGGACACAAAGGAGGTGCGCTATTACTTACCCGAAACTCAATACCAAGTAGCGAGGTATCCGTGAACTTCAACGACCAGTCGGTAATTATAGGGGTTGACATTAAAATAAAGGACACGAACATGCGTATCTACAATTTGTATGGCCCACCGAGCAAAGACCTGTCACTTGCAAGTATGGAAATAAAGAGCTCAAACTGCATAGTGGTCGGAGACTTCAACAGCCACTCGGAAAGATGGGGATATCCGGTTACAGACAGTAGAGGAGAGGAAGTGGAGGACTGAGGAGATAGACACAAACCTTCACCGTATCAACAGGCCAGATGATAAACCAAGTTTCTACTCTAGAAGATGGCACACCACTTCCACTCCAGACCTAGCTTTCGCCTCAGGGGACATCCTTCACAAAATTGACCGACAGGTACTTGGCCAGCTAGCAGCGACCACAGACCAATAAAGCTTGTGGTTAATATGGAGTGTGTTCCCCATGAAGTAAAAGCATTGCCCCGATGGAATTACAAAAGAGCTGACTGGGAAAGTTTTGCTGTGCTGACTGACAGTCTTTGCGAGACCATCAACACACGAAACAACAGCATAAAAAATATGGTTGAAAGCTTTAATAGAGTAATGCTTCAAGCAGCTTTTGAGACTATTCCGAGAGGGGCAAGAAAAAACTATAAACCATACTGGAATGAAGAACTGCAAAAACTTGAAGATGAAGAAACAGAAGCCAGAGACACGGCAGAAACAGAACAAACAACTGAGGCAAACATCTTGCTCAAAGCAACCACTGCAAAGTACAAAAGAACATTAAACCAAACAGCAAGAGACTGCTGGAAGAAAACAACATAAAATCTCAACCTAGATAAAGAAGGGAACAAACTGTGGAAACTAGTTAGAGCTTTGAACAACGAAGAACCTTACAAAAATCACATCACAATCACACAAAGTGAAAATATGCTCTCGGGGAAAACATGCTGCAAATGCACTCATGGAACACTATTCTGGTGCAAACCACATTGATGTCCCTATAGGCAGAAGAATGGCCATCATTGATGAACAAAGAAGTCATGACAACTAAAAGCTAGCACAAGAAGAACACATGATGGCAAAGTTAACAATGCAAGAAATTGAAGAGGCAATGATGGCGCTAAAGAAAAAGAAGTCACGTGGAAAAGATGGGATAACCAATGAAATGATAACAGGCCTAGGAACAAAGGGAAAAAAGAATCTTCTGGCAATCCTAAACTGCAGCTGGAAAAGATGAATAGTACCACAGGCATGGAAAGACGCCATACTGATTCCAATACCTAAGAAAGACAAAGTTCAGACAGAACCAAATGGCTACAGACCTATCAGTCTACTTAGCTTGTTGGAAAATTGATGGAGCGCATAATTAATACCCGACTAATCAGGCATCTAGAGGAAAAACATCTCTTAGCCACACAGCAAGCAAGATTCAGAAAACACAGATCCACTGAAGACCAGATCACTTATATAACTCAGAAAATTGAGGACGCTTTCCAAGAAAAAAAAGCACACACTGGTGGTTTGGGTGGACTTAGAAACAACATTTGACAAAGTGTGGAAAGATGGACTGAAAGTCAAGCTGCAAAGAAGTGAAGTGTGTGGGAGAATGTTCAAATGGATCAGCCACTGTCTTGAGAATAGAACTGCCAGAGTCCAACTACAAGGACAGACCAGTAGGAAGATGGTATTAGAGCAGGGTGTTCCCCAAGGGGGAGTCCTGTCACCACGTTGTTCCTCGCATATATTAATGACATATCAGAGAATATTCCAAAAAGAACCCACAATGCCTCCTTTGCAGACGACTTAGCCCTGTGGATCTCAGGGGAATATATCACTACGGCAAGCATTCGGATGCAGCAAGCCCTAACATCATTAGAGGAGTGGGCCAAGGCATGGCTAGTAAAGATAAATGAAGGGAAAACATCATACACAGTGTTTTCTCTCTCAAATAAACCACAGATCTCCAAATTGGTGCTAAATGGGAAAAATCTACATCTGGATAAAAACCCAAACTACCTAGGCATTACCTTTGATCGCCGCTTGACTTGGAAAACCCAGATTTAAAAAAAAAAGGACAAGAGCAAGGCAGAGAATGGCAATCATGAAAGAACTTGCTGGCACGGGTTGGGGAGCAGACGAGAGAGCGTACTAAAGAAGCTATATACTGGGCGAGTGAGACCAGTCTTAGAATATGGCATTGTAGCATGGTCAACGGCAGCTCAGTCGAACTTTGACAAAATAAACAGAACCCAAAACCAAGAATTGAGAATCATAACAGGGGGCATGAAGTCAACACCCATTGTAGAGTTGGAAAAGATTACTCACCTCCAGCCTATGGATGATAGAAGAGATAGCAGAGCCCAGCAACAAGCCGAGAAATTCAGGAGGCTGATAGACCACCCAATGCACCAGAGAATAAATGGACTAGGAAGGGGAAGACTGAAGCAAAGCAACTTTGTAGAGACAGGCAAAACAAAGATGAGAGCAGACCCCATAAACGCAATATCAACAGCTACACCAATATTTACTACACACAAGCTACCAATTTGGAAACAACAGTGCTTCCCTGAAATGATAGAAAACGTTCCTGGTATTGAGAGAAAAAACAGCTAAAATTAAACAGAAAGGAGAGTCCTAACCACAAAATATATAGAGAAACATTACCCAAACAACACCTGGATCCATGCATACACAAATGGATCAGCAACTAATGCAACAGAAGATGGGGCGGAGGGCACACAAAAAACGATAGCAGTCGCAACAGGGAGATTTTCAAGTAACTTCAGACCAGATGCAGAGGCCTTAAAAACTGCATCAGAAATTCTAATGACAGAAGAAAGCTCAGAGAGACCAGTAGCTATCTTCTCAGATGCGCTGTCAGTGATTACAACGCTGAAAAGTCAAAGTAATGCTGAACTGGATGACCTAAGAGTAAGACTTCACAGACTATGTCAGCAATACAAAAGAGTCGTGATACAGTGGATCCGTTCTCACTGCAACATCCCTGGAAATGAAGAGGCTGACAGATTGGCAAAGGAAGGGGGAAAGCTTCCTCAGCTTGACAGAAATATAACTTTTGAGGAGGCCAAGAGTTTTATCAAGCGCAGGTACAGGCACAAGTGGGAAGAAGAGCATCCAGGCCACACAAAAAATGGTCCGTATTACCAGCTCAGCCGATGTGAACAAGTGGTAATCTTCAGACTTCGCACTGGTCATAATAGATTGAGATACCATCTGTTCAACAAATTAAAGATAGGAACTACTGATGAGTGTAACTGTGGCACCGACAAAATGACTGCCGAACATCTGCTTCAAAGGTGCCCAACATATGAGGAACAGAGAAAACGCATATGGCTATCACCAGTACCATTCCTGGAGAAAATCTACGAAGATATCAACAGCCTCAGACTGACCACTGCTTTCTTTGAAAAAGTTGACATCTGAGTGTGAGCGAAGAAGAAGAAGATAAGAGAATATGGAGCAATAATGTGAAATTTTGGAGATGCCATAGGAAGATGGCAGAAATGGAAGTACATAAGGGCCATGGACAAATCGCGAGAATATACAGACAGAGGAGAAATTAGATTAAATTATAATTTATTGATTTTGGGGCAAAGGGAGGTAAACCTTTTATTGCACCAATTATGTTGTTGTTTGTTGTTGTTTTGATGAGTTGATGGGTGGAGATCGGGCACTTAACAGCTGACCATTATTGCCTCTTCTTGTTCCATCTTGGTCTACCCTGTTCAACTTGAAAGTTGGTTATAATTGGGGTATTTAGTGTCATTTTATTTACTAATTTTGTATTCAATTTAAATAACTATTGTCTTTTGCAGTTGCTGATTTTTATTTATATTAGTATTTGTTAATTTTATTTACTCTTTTGTATTGTTTATAGATAACTATTGTCCTTTACGCTTGGTTTTAATTTATATTAGTATTTGTTCACTTTGAGTTGTTGCCCTTTTTTTTAATACCTTGTTGTCTTTCCTTGTCCTATGAGTAGTTAGTTTTTTGTTAATGCTTTGTTAGTTCTTGCTGCTTAATTTCTATTTAGTTGGATGTTTTTCTTGAAGTACTAATCTTATATGTTTTCCTTTGTTTTATGTATACCTGTCACAAAAAGTAGGGTATATTTTAAGATGGTATGTACTCGTATTATTTTACAAAAGAGTGGATTTCGTAATTTAATGGTTGTATGGACATATCGAGCACGCTCTTCTCCACTCTCACGTGCAATAGCATGATGACCTGGTGACTTGTGATGAGTAAGCCAATCCCAAGAACAGAGGTGGGGCCCATACGTAAAGTTCACACATTATTCTTTTTCACAAAAATGCGTGTATCTCGGGTTTGATGAACACTACTCACCATGGACGGGTATAAAAAGACTCTGCAACATATAAAATTTCTTTTCTTCGTCATGGAACGTTTGACAGAACAGCAGAGATGGATAGGCATAGGCATGTTGCAAACCGGAAGTCGGCAAGTGGATGTTGCTCGGAACCTCAATGTTTCACAGTCAGTTGTCAGCAGACTGTGGAACAGGTATCAAAATTTCCGCACAGTGGCTGATCTGCCTCGGACTGGCCGCCCAAGAGTCACTAAACGCCATCAAGATCAACTTCTTGTTACTCAGGCCCTCAGAACTCGGGCTCTAAATGCCACTCAACTTCAGCAACACCTTCAACAGACCACTGGGATCCGGGTCTCAACTCAGACAGTACGAAACCGTTTGCACCAAGTGCAACTGGCCTTACGCAGACCGTTTGTAGCTTTGCCCATGTCACCACAACACAGGCGAGCAAGAATGGATTGGTGCCAACGTCATCATCGGTGGACCAATCAACAGTGGGCATCAGTGATGTTTTTTATGAGTCCCGTTTCGTTTTGGATTTTCATGATCGTCGAATACGTGTCTGGCGACGGCGATGTAAGCGTTACCAGCCTCCTGCAACTGTTGCACGCAACCATTATGGAGGTGGCAGTGTAATGGTGTGGGCAGGCATCTGTATGAATGACAGGACCGACCTTCACATATGCCAGGTCAATATCATAGGGCTCTACTACCGTGACAACATCATCGAGCCTATCGTTGTGCCATTTGCTCAACGGCACGGACCAGATTTCATCTTCCAGGATGACAAATGCACGTCCTCACCGTGCTCGCGTCGTCCAAGATCACCTTCAGATGCAGCATATCCGAACGTTACCGTGGCCGCCGATGTCCCCCGACCTGTCTCCTATTGAGCATTTGTGGGACCTCCTGAATAGACGCGTCCAACAACGTTTAGTCGCTTCAGAGACTCTTCAGCAGTTATCCCAGGCCCTTCAGCAGGAGTGGCAGAGAATTCCTCAAAACAACATCAGAAGGCTTATTTGCAGTATGAGACGTCGTTGCAATGCATGTTTAGCGGCAAACGGGGGCCCTACACGTTTTTAGAAATATTGGAATATTTTTGTGAAAATGAAGTACCTACCCCGCCTTGGTTGCCAGTGCAACTAAAATCATGTGAGTAAAGCCATAACACTTCTTATACCGCAAATGTCTTGTTATTATGCTCAAGTTTACTTGTAAGAAGGAATAAATGAACTAATTTGAAATATATTATCTTTGGATAACTTTGAAAATCAATATCCCCTACTTTTTGTGACAGGTATATATATCTTTTAAGTATTGATTGGGCATCTCTTGGGGCATCTATACTTAAAACCGTATCACCTGTTAAGTCTATATTGTGATTTCTATAGTAAGTTTTTAATTCAAGCCTTTGTTGTTCATACTTTTTACAGTGGATCAGGTAGTGGTCTATGTCATTCTCTTCCTGACATTCTTGGCAGTGTGGTTCTTCTACCATAAAGTATGCTGCACCGAGACGGAGACGCCACAGTTTTTTGTTCGATGGTATCTTTAATTCTTCTCTGACCTGGCACGTCCGTGTTGGTTCTTTCAGCAGTTTGAACGCGTGTCTGCCTTTTCTAATTTTCTTCCATGTTGTCTTCCATTCCTCGTTTATAGTTATCTTCACTTGGCTCTTGATCTCCGACCTTCCCAGTCCTGCTTTTATAATGTTTTTACTTGTTCTTCCATTCTTGGCGTTCTGGTCTGCCAACTCGTTGCCAGCAATACCTATGTGTGCTGGAACCCACACTAGCCTCACACTACATCCTCTGTTCCCTAGTGATGTATTAATTGCTAGAATTTCTTCCTTTATGTCTGGCCGGCTACATTTACCTGGGTGTTCTAGTGCTTGTAGTGATGATAGTGAGTCTGTAAATATCGTAACAGCTTCTGGTGGGTTATCTTCGATTATTTCTAAACATTTAAGAATTGCTACCATCTCTGAGGTAAAAATCGAAGCCCCTTCAGTTACACTGTAGCTCTTTTTTATTCCCCATTGTGGTATTACAATTCCGGCACCTAGTTGCCCACTATCACCCTTGGATCCATCAGTGTAGACGGCCAGACTTTGTTTAGTTAGTTGATCTATGAACTTTCTACTTATCATTTTGGCTTCCTTATCTTCTATGTTTTGTTTGATCTTTTCAATAAGTGAGTAGTCTATGATTGGTGTTTTTAGTTCCCAGGGTGGTATTTTGCTTCTGTATTTATTACTATTTTCAATTGTGTTTGATAGTTCTTTGAACTGCGTTAGGTCTTCTATAGTTCTCCACCCTGTTGGATATCTATCTTTATTTAAGGGGACGTCCCATACACTTGGTTGGTTTTTGACAAATGCTTTATGTGCTGGGTGGGTCACTTCTTGTGCTACTTTACTCCAATAATTTAATCTCAGTTCTTTCCGTCTTAGACCAAGGGGAGGTATGCCAAGAGCTACTTCTAGCGTTTCTACTGGTGTCGATATAAATGCACCTGTAATGGTTCTCATGGCTGCATTTTGAATCCTGTCCAGTTTTGCTTTGTTAGAAGCTGCAGCTGAGCCATAGACTTTGCTGGCATAATCCAGTTTCCCCCTGATGAAAGACTTGTAGAACATAAGCATTATTTTATTGCTGGCCCCCCATCCATTACCGTTTACAATCCTTAGTATATTTAGGGGTCCCCTACAGCTTTCTACCAAATTGTCTATATGTTTATTATAATTTAGTTGTTTATCTAAAGTTATGCCCAGAAATCTTGTTGTTGAGGAGGTACATATTTTCTGTCCTTTAATAGTTATATTGATTTTGTTTTGTTTTTTTTTAATTTCCTTTGCTGAAAATCATACCTACTGTTTTGTTTACATTAATTTGGAAGCCCCAACTTTTCATCCATTCTGAAACTTTGTCTATTTGATTTTGAAGTTTTTTGAAAACATGGTCCATATTTTTTTCCAGATCGCCAAATGGCACAGTAGTCTGCAAATTGTGATACTGCATTCTTAATGTCGTTAAATTCATCTGCTAAGTCATTTACAGCTATAGTGAAAATAAATTGAAGGTGAAATCACTGATCCCTGAGGAATCCCATTCTGTTGTTCATATATATCTGACTTATCATTGTTTACCTGTACCGCAAAATACCTGTCCTGTAAAAAGTTTTCTATATACCTATAGGTTTTACCAGTAATGCCAATCTTTTTCATTTTGTAAAGAGCTCCATCTCGGCAGCATTCATCATATGCTCTTGCGACATCTAGAAAAACTGCTACTGTTTTCTCGTTTCTCTTGAACTCTAGCTTTACATCGTGTTCTAATCTTACAAGCTGGTCTACTGTACTTCTATCTGCTCTAAACCCTGACTGGTTTGGGCTATATAACTGATTTTTTTCCAGGTAGAATTTAACTCTCTTGTTAACAACAGTTTTCAGTATTTTACCTAGTTGTGATGTTAAGGAGATAGGCCTATATGAACTTACATCATCAACTTCCTTATTGGGTTTTAGGATGGGTACTATCATAGCTATTTTCCATGCTTTTGGTATCTTTCCTAAGCTCCAGATTTTATTATAAAGGGAAGTTATTATGTTTATAGTTCTTTTGGGTACTTTCTTAAGGATTTCATAACTAAGTATATCTTGCCCTGAGGCCATATTAGATTTATCTTTTATTGCATTAGTTACTTCTTCCTCTGTTATATCAGCATCTAAATAGTTTGTTTCGTCTATCTGGTCTGGTAGTTCTTTTGAAAACTGTATCTTCTCTCATTTTCTTCCTGTCCAAGACTACTTTTTGCACTGACTTTATAGAAATACTCGGCAAGGGCATTAGCTTTTTCTTTATCTGTTTCTGCTCTCTTTGGTAGTTTGATTGTTGGCATTATTGTTTTCTTATTGTTCCCTTTGACTGCCTTAAGCTTTTTCCATACTTCTTTAATTTGAATGCTAGGTTTAAGTGACTGACAAAACTCTTTCCAGTTAGTTTCTTTGGCTTTAAATATTATTCTGTTAGATTCATTCCTAATAAGTTTATACTCATCATAGTTTTCTTCTGTTCTGTTATTTCTATATTTTTGTAATGCCCTTTTTCTTCTCTCATGAATTTCTGCACAGCTTTTATTCCACCAGGCAACTGGTTCTTTATTCCACTGAGTTTTTCTTTTCTTAGTAATGTTATTTATTGGTTTAAGGTGCTGTGGCATATTTTTATTTGGTATATATTTTATTGCTATTTTCAGAATTTTATTGGTCAGTGTTTCTGCCACAAGTCAATATCATCCGATTCCATGTCTTTATATTCCATCCCCTCCAGCTCTGATTGGAAAGCTCCCCAGTTTGCTTTTTTATAGTTGAAAGTCGGTTTCTCTGGTTCTGGGTTCGGACTGACATTTTCATGTGTGGTTATTACAATGGGCAGATGATCTGAGTTTGTGTCTTGTACCACTTCCCAATTTACATTCGCTAGGTTATTAGTTGCTATACTTATATGTATTGCTGAGTCTGCCCTGTTAGCTTGTGGATTAATTCTAGTTGCAGTTCCATCATTTAGTATTAGTAGTTCATTGTTTTCTATGAAGTCATGTAGGCATTTTCCTGCATTGTCTGCATGTTGTCCACCCCAAGCATAATGATGGGAATTAAAATCGCCCACTATGATTGTTTTGGGGCCTAGTCTGGTGCTTATGGATAGTATTTCTTCATCTTTAACTGTGCCATCTTTGGCGTATACATTTAGGAGTGTTAGATTGTTTGGTTCAGCTGCTATAGTAACCTGGATACCTTCTATATTGGTTGTATTAAATACTTCCCAGTCTATAATTTTAAATTTTTCGCTAACTATGATTGCGACACCACCTCCTCTACCTTCTTTCCTATCGTGCTTAAGTAACCTTACAACTATATCTACTATTTGGGTTTAAATGGGTCTCTTGAAGAGCATATATAGCGGTAGTTCCTCCTGTCTCTGCTAGTAGGGGTGCAAAATTCTTTTTGATACCCCTACAATTCCACTGTATAATTCTAAATCCGTTGAACTTTAACATCATCTAGTATCCCTTTTATTTTGATTAAACTATCAAATTTGCTCTTATTCTGTATTTCCTGTACTCATGGGCCCATTATCAACCATGTTTTCAAGAAATTCCTCATTCAGACTTGTCATTTTGTACCTAATTTTTTCCACTAAGTATGGTAAAAGTACCTCAACTTGTTCTTTGATAGTTTCTTCTAGGTTGCTTTTGTTTTCCTTTTGCATTATGTTCTTTTGGACCACTTTCCTATTTTCATCCAATACTACATTCACTTCTCTCCCTATGTTAATCTCCTGTCTTTCACTTTCCATTCTTTTTAGTATTATTTCGTTTTCCTCTTTTAGTTCAGACATTTTGGCTCGTATTATTTCATTTTCTTCTCTCAGTACAGTCAGTTTATCTACCGCCTGGGAAATTTGCTGCAGAATGGCTTTCACTTCTTGAAGCAATGCCTCTGCACTTTTCTGCGCATTCACATTTTCCAATGTTGTAGCTGAACTGTCTGGCTTACTGTTTTCTTTTGTTTTGTTAGTTATTTTCTGGTCTTTTTCTTTTGACAGCTGTGTTTTAATAGTTTTAATTTCTTCTTTTACAGACTTGATTTCTGCTATAACTTTAGTGTTTGTGTTTCTGGTGTTTTCTTTTATTTCTTTAATTACTGTTTTAAATGGTGTTCTTGTTAAAATGGATTCTTTTAGTGCTTGTTTGGTTTGCTGGTACACTGGTCAGCCCTGAAACCTGGCACTGTGGTTCCCTTTGCAATTGATACACTTTCTGTTCCCATTCGCCTTTTTGTAGTCGATATCTGCCTTTGCCTTTTCACACTGTGTAGAGGGGTGATTACCGGAGCAGTATCTAAAAACTGTTCTCCCCTTACAATTGTTCCTTCCGTGGCCGAATTTCAGACAGTTGGAGCACTGTAGAACAGGGGGAATGTAAGCTTCGGTGTGCTTCTTAGTTTTCCCAAATAGTAGCGTTTTAGGGGTTTCCCTCCCTTCTGCCGTTATTATAACCACTGGGGTTACAATACTCCCTTTCACCATTATTCTGTCCACGTGTACCAGCTTTATGTCTGGGTTATGTTTTGCGAGGATGTTCATAACTTCCTCACTTGATAGGTTAGTGTTTATCCCTTTTAACACACATCTATTGGCCTCTTTTGCTAGCTCTATCTTCACTTTTATGTCGTGTGCAAGAGCCACTGTTTTTGCTTCTACTTTGAGTTCCTCTAACATCTCTTTTATTCTGTCACTCTGATTTGGGGTAATGATTATGCCAAAATGGGTTTTTGAAATTTTGGCTATCGCCTTTTTGCCTAACACAGGATCAAGGATGTTTATAATTTTGTCTTCATCTAATGCCTTGATCTTGACAGCCTCACCAGCTACTTGCGTTATCTTTAAACGACATATGTTTACTACATCTTTATTTTTGGAAACTGCCTGGGTTGCTATATGTCTTGAGACTTCTTTGGTACTTGCAATGCCATTTTTTTGGTTAGTATTTTCTTTTATGGGGTCCTGACTTTTCTCTTCTGGTTTATCATGCGTGGTGTCCCTACCTTGGTTTTTAACTGCTTCTGCCCACGTTTTGCCTTCCTTTGTTGTTTTTGCTTCTGAGCCTCCTTCCAGTTTTTCCCTTATTTTCTCTATCCTGTCCTCTATTTCTGTGTCTCTGATTTCAGTGTTCGTGGTCCTGTTTTTTTCCGTCATGTTTGTCGTTTTGTCCTTTTCCTTGGTCATCGCTTTTCCTTCCCCGGACTGGTTAATGGTGCCATTGGTTATTTTCCCTGTCTTTTAGTTTTCCAGGTAGCTTTAATATATTTGTTGTCTTTAAATTGTACTTTTGAAGGTTGAATATTATTATTTGTAATCTAGCCTATGGCTTTTGGCTTTTGTTTTTTCCTCACTACAATTCCTAAATTATACAAATACAGTACTTACAGCTATAGCTAAATAGTCCCCTAATACTTAACATTAACTGCAATAATCTAATCCTAACAACAAACTACAAAGAAAATCACCACTTGAATTATATCTATCAAGATGGCTGCCAGATCTCACACAACCAATTGCCACGTGGCGCTTGGAACGATTTAATTTCTATTATTTTTAATTTCTTTTTGCCGTAAAATTTAGGGTTATATTAAAATTCCAAGCGATACTTAGCTAGTCACCAATTACTTGATAATTAAATGTACTAATCTAATACTTAAATCTAACTGAAAAGGAATCGCCACTTATATTTATTAAGTCTATCAAGCGTATTTAATAGAATTACTAAGTTATATGAACATTTCTAGCTACCAATTACGTAAAATTAACTGTAAAAAACTAACAAATACTGAGGATAGATACAAAAAATTTTCAACTTATCTGTAAACTTGAGTAGTTGGATGAATGTCTCCACTTTGTCTCGTCCTAAAAAGGACGTATCAGGCTACTGTACTTTGAGGTACTTACAGTTTACCAATTAAGAAAAGATCGTGCATTTTATTTGGAGATTGGTGGGTGTCGCAAATTATGGTTTTAGAATTTTGCATACGCTAGTGGAGGAAACCAATGCAGAGAAGTATCCACGGCGTAAAGTCTTATTTAGCAAAGGGAGATTAGTTATAATTACGTCCCTTGAAGATTTTAAGTGATTTGAACAGTGCGAACAAATTATGTTGGCACGGGATTTTGCGGAAGTTAGTGAACGATTTTAATCGAAAGGGTAAATCGGGGCATTTAGTTTAGACAGTCTGATTTGGAACGCGCTTAGCATAGGATAGCAAGTTTGCTATTAAAGCTGTGTAGTGACGAGCGTTGTTTGGTGGTTCATTCTGGCGAATAAGCCACTGAAGGTGGTTGGTTGCTGTGGTTACAGTATTGTATTAAATTATTTGCCGAACCAACAAGACGCTCAAATGCCACCCTTATAGATGATAGACACGTTTGTATACATAAAGATAAGAAAGACAATGTTGCCGGTTCAAGATTTTGTGATCAAGTTTCTCAAGTCTACAAGACAAACAGGTATGTTGTGATAGAGACAGACCCAATAGACAGTAGCTAGGGGCAGTGTGAAACCAGTGACTATTGATACAAACAAAAAACAGCTCTGGTGGTCAGACCAGTCTTATAACGAAGATACAATGGATGGGTGTGAAAAAAAAAATCGAAAAAAGGTGATTCGTCTTACGGGGACAAAAGAATGAGAACATAGCCAACGTTACGGCCACAAGGCCTTCGTCAGGGAAAGGAAAGAAAGTGAAGGTTAGATAGGACACATGAGAACCTAAAAAGATATATAAAAAAATATAAAAATTAAAAAATAGGTACTTCCCTGAAGGCGGCAAAGTCCTAACGCTTATGGGCGCGTGCCAGGAAAGGGAAATGACTGCCACCACCGGATGTACACAATAACATACTTAGAAACTAAAAAACGAAACTAAGCAATAAACTACCCAAACTTAATAGAAGTTAGGACTGGAAATAGAAGGGAACAGAATGAGTCGAAGATAAATAGATAAAAAATAGAATAAAAAATCTAGACATATTAAAAACAGTGTATTATATATTCATGCGTATAATTAGAGGGCGGCAGAAAATAGAAAAATGGGTTAAGAATGGAAAGAGTCAAAGTAGAACAGGCAAGGAAAGGGTGACCTCAGATAAAGGTGTGTAGAGTGTTGAGCCCAGCTGGTTTTAGACACCCATGCGGTGGATAAGACGGTTCTCAAGCTGTTCTTGGCTAACAGTGTCAGAGGAGCAGGATCTGATCGCCGTGACCTGGATGTCGATGGGACCCTGGTGGTCAGGGCCATTGAAGTGTATGGCAACTGGTGTGGATTTGTGCTGAGAGATGTCATTCGAGTGCTGGCTGAACCTGTCCCCAAGTCGTTTGCCTGTTTGGCCAATATAGGTTTTGCAGCAACGTTTACATATGATCGTATAAATGACGTTACGCGACTCACATGTGAAGCTACTAGTGATGGTGTACGTAGCCTCAGGAAAAGATACCTTGTGGGTTGAGATGACATACTTGCACGTGTTGCATCGTGTCCGACCACAGGGTAATGTGCCAAAGTGAGTGGCATTCTCCTTTGGGAGACGGCTGTGAACAAGAAGGTCCTTCAGGTTCTTGTCGCGTCTATATGCCACCAAAGGTGCTTCACCGAATACTTCTTGGGTCACAGACTCTGCTTGAAGGATAGGTAGGTGGCGGAAAAGGATCTGTTTGACTGCAGTACTGTGTGGGTGATAGGTCAAGATTAATTTGACTCTTTCCGAAGTGGATTTATAGTGAGGTTTGAGGGCCTCCTGACGAGAGATGGGGAGAACACGTTGGAAGGCAGAGGTGAGAACATGTTCGGGATAAAGTCTGCTACGGAAGAAATCCAACATCTCATTGGCTCAGAAGTGGAAGTCATCATCGTCTTGGCACAAACGACGGAGGCGGAGAAGTTGTGAAAATGGAAGGGAGTCACGACAAGCCCGAGGATGAGAAGAGGTATACAGAAGGTAGCTATGGGCATCTGTCGGCTTGTAGTATACTGAGGTATTGAGGCCGGAGGGTGTGATAGTAATAGTAATGTCAAGAAAATTGACAGATACTGTGGAGATGAGGGAGGTGAACTTGATAGTGGGGTGGAAGTGGTTGACAAAGTCGATGAAGCGGGATAAATCAGTCTCGGACATATCTGTGAGACCTATGCCATCATCGATATATCTGCGGTAAAACCCGGGGAAAGGACCGGAGTATTGTTGCCATATCTGATGCTCCAAGTGGCCCATGAACAGGCAGGCATAGCTAGGACCCATCTTCGTTCCCATGGCAACACCACTAATTTGGTCAAAAAGCTGGCCATCACCGAAAAGCTCGGAGACCATCGGGGTGGGGAATTGAGGTATACAGAGAACAGACGTCTAACAAGAAAAGACGGTAGGAGCGGTCTGCTGAGAGTCGGATAGAGGAGAAAGTTGTAAGAGCATGATTAGTGTCTTTGATAAAGGAGGGAAGATTCTGAACGATAGGTTGGAAAATGCTGTCGAGGAAGTCGGAAATGTGTTCAGTAGGACAGGAACAGGCCGAGACAATAGGTCTGCCAGGGTTCTCCATCTTATGAATTTTGGGGAGCGTGTAGAATACAGGCTTGCCCAAAGAACTATCATGAATCCTAAGAAGAGATGCGCGGGGAGGAAGAGCTTGGCTGGTGATGAGCTGCTTAATGGTGCTGTGTACAATGCGATTGTTGGAGACAGTAGCATGCTGGTCCTGGGCCTGTAAAAAGAGCCATTGGTCAACTGGTTTTTACCTTCACTTAGGTATAAGTCCTTTTGCCAGACGACAATGGCTCCTCCCTCGTCAGCCGGTTTGATGACAATGTCGTCTCTACGGCGAAGAAGGGAGAGAGCATGGGACTCCGCAGACGTGAGATTGGAATAGTGCAATCTACGAGGACGGAGCTGCTGGATGTCGTGGATGGTGTTCTTTATGTACAGGTCCAGGGCATGAGAAGCCCCAGGTTTAGGTGTAAAAGGAGGTTTCGTGGAGTCAGAAAAACAGGCGAAGATGTCAGATTCAGCCTGAGACTGCGGAGTGCTGTCCTCCTGTCTAAAATGGAGTTTCAGCCTCATGCGACGGTGAAATCGATGAACATCCTGGAGGAGATTATATGGGTCTAGGGTCGGGCGAAGAGGAACAAATTGTAGGCCCTTACTGAGAACAGGGCGCGCTTCCTCCGAGAGCGACAGATCTGGGGGGATGCAGACTACCTGAGTGCGGGATGGAGTGGAGGATGGAGGAGCAGCATTAGGGGTAGGGAGGAGACGGGATAGTTTATGATGTTTAGTAGCGGAAAGGGACTCATGCAGCTGCCGGTTCAGTGTGTGGATAGTGGTGCGTATCATGGAACAGAGAGGGAAGTTGTTGGAGGTGAGACAACGTAAGCGAAGCAGAAGCTGGGACTGTTGGGCACTGAGATCCGATAAAAGGCGGGAGTGACTGGCAGCCACTACGCGCATACGTTGAAAGCCACATCTGGTCTCAATTCGTTGTAGGAGACGTTGTTCCCTAGGATTGAGTGTGCCAGCAGATGGATGAAAATTGGAAGAGAATCCATTGGGAAGAATTTTGTGGTGGAGGCAGGTATGAATAAAGTGGCGATGAGAGGTGAATCTGGTTTTCTTGAAAGTAACGAAAGCAAAGTCAATAGCGGCACGGGATATATCAGGAGGCAGGGAGCTAAAGCTGGTGGTAACCGACACACGGAGAGAGTTGATAAAATATTTCAGAGAGGGCATAGTGGGGAAAAAACCAGGAGAAAAGTGAATCGCCCAGAAAATGAAACAAGAGATAAAAAAATAATAATACAAAAATATTTAATAAATAAATAACATAAAACACGCTAGATGAAAATAAAGATGAATAAAAAAATAAAATAAATAAATAGGATAGAGTGCAGAAATATATAGTATGAAGGAAGAGTAGGGAATTACGAAGATAAATAAAACGGATATAAAATGATAGGCCTATGCAATACTAAAAAAAAGGAGAGATATGATAGGATCGGAGGGATAAGCTTGATAGGTAGATAGAAGATACATCGATTAGTTTCACCAGTCCTACGGGCCTTATCAAGGGTTAGGAAACCAGAAGAACAGAACAGTAGACGAGCTAGGAACAGCGTTAGATCATAAGAGCAAAAATGATGGAGCGAGTGAGATTTTTTTTTTGGAAGAGTTGCCAATGAACAGTTTATGTATTATGAGATGGCCTGCTTCAGTGGAAAGTTGGGCATGAATTATGATTTCAGCGGATTTTGCTGACTAGCTGTAAATAAACATCATCTTTGTGGTTTACCGCTGTTTGAGTGCAGAACTTTTCGCCAGATGTTCTCCATCCCATCATCTGTCTGTCGTCAAGATTTGTTTTAACATTTGTTTTAACATTTGTTTTAACATAGCATCTTCAAGACCTAGCTGCCCACTGCGGTACAGTGAGACGAGTCCCACTATACGACAAGTACCATCAACACTATCATATCAGCATGCACGGCCACACTACAATACAGAAAGCTATTCGCTACAACAAACTATTCATTGCAACAAACTATTCATTGCGACAAACTATTTGCTACAACAAACTGTTTGCTACAACCAACTATTTCCTACAACAAACTATTCCCTACAACAAACTACTCGCTACAACAAACTATTCACTACAACAAACTATTCACTACAACAAACTATTCGCTACAACAAACTATTCATTGCAACAAACTATTCATTGCAACAAACTATTCATTGCAACAAACTATTCATTGCAACAAACTATTCATTGCAACAAACTATTTGCTACAACAAACTATTCGCTACAACAAACTATTCACTACAACAAACTATTCGCTACAACAAATTATTCATTGCAACAAACTATTCGCTACAACCAACTATTCCTTACACCAAACTATTCACTACAACAAATCTATTCGCTACAACAAACTACTTGCTACAACAAACTATTCACCACAACAAACTATTCGCTACAACAAACTATTCACTACAACAAACTATTCCCTACAACAAACTACTTGCTACAACAAACTATTCACCACAACAAACTATTTGCTATAACAAGATATTCTCAACTTTCGTTGCATTAGCTACATTCTAACCAGCTCAGAGTACAGCCATGTTGTCATATAAGTAAAAATGTGTACAGCCTGTGAACATGATTGATGATAAACTGTAGAGATATGTGAAGTAGGATTTAGAGATATGTAAACCATAATTTAGATGATCACTTGACGCAAGAGACACTGAATGCTGTGAGGATTTTAGGTGTAGAAATTAGGGCAAATCAATTTCCATGTTTATGACATTGTCGTATGCAGTACCTTTGGATAATCCATGCAATGGTTAACCTTTACCGCACGTTTCAACAAAATAATGAGACTGAATACGTTTTGTATCGACAGAATTTAGAAGAGTACTTTAGTTTTGTTGTGAATATCATGTAATTTCAATATATTTCTTCTTCTTCTTCTGCGTTCGTCATGAAACGGACGTTGGTTACGTTGTGTCGCCGTTTACAGCAAAGCTGCGATGTTTGCGCCGTTCGGTCCGACACATCCAGTTTCAGCAAGGCATTTCTGGGACCGGGTTAACCTTCCCTCTTCGATCCCTACTCTCTCAGCCAGACTGCAGTGATGCAGCCTGTTTCCAGGACCACCACTTGGAGGTGGAATAGGGTCTTGGTCAGCTCTGGTTCGCTGACCCTGACGCAAGCAGTCAAGCTATGGGTCGCTGACTGCATTTATCACTGTTGCTGCGTCTTCGGTCCCATATTTCAATATATTTGATTGAAATAATATGTAATTTTTTTTTAATGCAAGCTTTATTTGTCTTGAAATGTCTGACGTGAAAGAGCAAGGAATATTTAAAAAAAAAAAAAATTCAGAACAAAAGAAAATTTTAAAAAAATTTAAAAAAAAAAAACATAATTGGCTAATTCTATCTTGGAAAAAATATCATGAAGATCAATAGGTTTACGTCGGATTATAAAAGGTAATCTTTGGGTTTAAGCATTCCAAGTTTTAATTCACTCGCTCTCACGTGTAGGTTTAAGACATATATATAAATTAAAAAATAATATGGTATGAAATCAGTTTTACAAGTAAACGGTACACATGAGACAAGGGACGTTTCGGGTTTTACCATTCGTCAGCCACAGTTACGAAAGGTGACAAGGACAAGAACTACATATAGGTACTACAAAGGTCTATGATGATGAGGAAAACGTCAAATGAGCGATACAAGTAGATGAAACCACGGTGATGAGCGAAACGATAACAGTAATAATGCAAGAAAATCGTGAAACCAGAAAGACATGTCGAAACAAAAAAGTAAATAATCAACGAAACGAATACAGAAATGAACAACAATATTAAAATGCGTAAAAAATCACTTAGCTGGATCGAAGAAAGGAACATTCAAAATGGCTGAAAAAATAAGGCGTCATGCGGAAGTGACGTAGGAGCTAGTGACGTTTAAGAACAGATAATTGAGGAAACGAAACGAACCAAAGCAAAAACAAGGATAGGAAAATAACGACAGAAGCTACCAGAATTATGCAAAATGATGCTGGACATTCATCCTAGCAGGAGCTAAAACGCCCATTTGAAAAATGAGACGATTCTCTAACGAAAAGCGAGTTCGGTCGTCGCCGATACATGAACGGAGGGCAGTGACATGAATGTCAGAGTTACCTGAATGGTCAGGGCTGTTGAAGTGAAGGGCCACCGGTAAATGTTTGCCATGATGGATGTCATTCAAGTGCTCCCGAAACCTGTCTGCGAAACGTCTGCCAGTTTCACCAATATAGGTCATGCCACACCTCTTGCAGATGATAGCATAAATCAGGTTTCTGGATTCGCACGTGAAAGACTCCCCAATGGCAAATTTACCGTTCTGAAAGGAGACTGACTGCGTTTGGAGTACAAAAGGACAGGTCTTACATATGCGGCGTTGGCACGGTTTAGTACCAAAGTGAGAAGGACTAGTTTGTCTCAAGCGACCATGCACAAGAATTTCCCTAAAATTCTTATCCTTATGATATGCCAACAAAGGGGTATCACGAAACAACTCTCTGGTATCAGGATCGGAGTGGAGAATAGGCAGATGACGGAACAGAAATTTTTTCACCGCCAAACAGTGAGGGTGGAAAGTTAAGACAAGTTTGAGTCTGTCAGATGTAGTAGTAGGTTTAGCAGTAAGTGCAACCTGACGAGTGACGGGACTAATGCGATTAAGAGCATCAGATAAAACTCTTTCAGGATAATGCCGTCGGCGAAAAAACTCGAGCATTTCTTGAGCTCGTTCACGGAAATCATCTTCATCGTGACATATCCGACGTAAGCGTAGAAGTTGAGAGAAGGGAATGGAATTTTTACAGCTCGGAGGGTGAGAAGAGGTGTAAAGAAGGAAACCATGAGTATCAGTAGGTTTATAAAAGACAGAGGTAGTAAGGCCAGTAGGAGTAATATTGACTGTGAGGTCAAGGAAGTTAACTGAAGTGGTAGAAATCTGAGAAGTGAATTTGATTGCAGGATGGAAATTGCCAACATAGTCAATGAAACTACGGAGGTTGACTTCAGACATGTCTGTGACACCAATACCATCGTCCATATAGCGACGGTAAAACTCAGGTAATGGTCCATCGTAACTTTGAAGCACCAAATATTCAAAGTGACCCATGAAGAGGCAGGCATAACTCGGGCCCATTTTGGTGCCCATAGCAACGCCACTAATTTGATTAAAGAACTGGCCATTGAATTCAAAAGAGTTGAGAGTGAGGACCAATTCCGCAAGGCGAAGAAGAGAGCCCATGCTAAAAATAAGGTCAGTGCGTCTGTCGAGAAAAAATTGTAGTGCTTTAAGGCCATCAGAGTGTGGAATGGAAGTATAAAGCGAACAAACATCCAGAAGGAAAAAACGGTAAGTGTGGTCAGGTGTGAATTGGATGGAATCAAAAGTAGTGATAGCATGGGTGGTGTCCTTAAGATAGGAAGGTAGATTGGCCACTAATGGTTGCAAAATACTATCCAGGAAATCAGAGATACGTTCAGTGGGACAAGAGCAGGCTGAAACAATAGGTCGACCCGGATTGTCAATTTTATGAACCTTAGGAAGCATGTAGAAGGAAGGTTTACCTAGACTACTATCAATATATAGGTTTAAGATATGTGTTTTTTATCATCATCATCATCATCATCGTCATCACCACTATTACCATCATCACCTTTCAGCTCTCTAGCAAGCATAGGACTTCAACAAACGTATACCAAGTCTTCCTGTACCAAGCCATCAGCTCAAGATCGTTATCCCCTTCATCTCTATCTGCAGTTCTCTTCTCCACGTGTTCCTTGGTCTCTCTCTACCACTCTTAATGCGTGTTTTTATGTATCCCTAAAACACCCTCTTTCTGTGGCACAACCATCGTGGGGGAAGGTATGTGGATGGTTTGTACAATGTGTGTATTTTATATCCCTTTCCAATGTTTTAAGTTGACAGCCCGTTGTTACAACTAAATCTCGAGCTCATGGTGTTGGTTAATGTTCTTGGCACGGTTAGTAGTGCATGTACTGATTAATATAGCGAATGACGTGTGACGGTTCTTTTTCCTCAAGATATTATTGTTGCATGTAAAAAAATACCCACCCTAACTGGTGTGCGAACATTGGAACGTATAAAATTGGAGATGAAGCTCGAGAGACGATCATACGACAATTTATTGCACGTATTCATTTCCAACATAGGCATGATTATAATCAACTGGCATCTCAATAAAATGCTGGTTTGCAAAGTACACATAATTTCATTATGTAGACATCAAAAACGTCTTTGACCGATACAACTATCAACTAGTCATCCTGCGATCTAGTTGGAGCACTGCGGCAAAAAACGAAATATATGGACATCTCGGATTTCTCACGATAAAAATTTTAGCTGTAATTGAATTTTCATTAATAGCCCACCATGGCTAATCCATTAACATAATGGCGAAGTTGCTCATAATATAAGCCACAAGAAACATGTGCTTGCTAAATATAATATCCCAGAATCGGGAGCGATAATAAAATATGTCCTCTCGGGACTATGTCTACTGGAGTTAAAAAGATCATGAACGTCAATCGTTTAGTAATAAATGCGGAATGCTAACGTCCCATAGAAACCCTGCACCGTTCAATAGTAGTGAGTTATCGCCTCAAATAAAATCATTAATACAAAGTAGATGCACTCAGCTATATCTCTTAAAGTATAGGCATAAGCCTGAGGGTATAAACGTATCTTAACCCATTAATAAACATACCGTAACACATTACTCTTTCCCCCCCGCGAAAAAAAAAAATCGAAGATTTTTTTCTTCTTCACATAGTGGGATTGGTCAATTACATGATTGACGAGAATTTATAACAAAACAATCAATTGTCATATGTTTGTTAAGTCAATTAGAACATAGAAAACAATGCAAAAATGCGTCAATAGATGTCGACAGTCGTGTCGAGAAGTAGCATGACAGAAACATAAAACCGAAGTGAAAAGTGAAGCAACAACTCAAAAACCAAAGTGACGTGCATTTAACATGAAAAAAGAAATCATAAGCAATAAAAATTAGAGAGATAATCCATTACGTACATTATGAAACAAAGAAAAATCAAGTTATATCCCTTCCCCAGAAGAAGTAAACAAAAATGAAATAAGTAAAAAATAATAAAGAAATGCATGAATAAACATGAAAATACATGAGAAAAGAAAATGTTCATGGTTAAAATTAACAAATTAGATCCAAGGTCCATCAGAATGTAGCTATGTGGATCATCAAAGCGGAGGAAACACAAGGATCAGATGATGCTCTTCCATACGATGATGTAGGCTTGTACAATGCGTAATCGACCATATAGTCAAGGAACTCGTAAAGTCTTGTAGAATATCGTAGTGAACATGGGGTATCGCAGCATTCAAGCAGAAGATCTCGATGTCTGGAACAAGAATTATCGACAAGTTATCAAGAAAAATTGCGAATTACCGTTAGAAATGGGTAGAAGCAACTAATGTAACAAAACTCCAAGTAGACTGGCACGACTAAAACCTGAGTAATCGAATCAAAGAATTTGGTTCACAGTAGTAGATATGAAGCGATCCAAGTTCTAGCGGGAGCGGACATCAGTGACAACGTAATTCATCCAGGTCGAAAACTGTAAGAAAAGTGTCCATATTTTTGGCTGTCTCTTTAATCAAGCGTCATAATAGGCAAACAGCAAATCGAATACATCAAAAACGAACAAAGTATAATCAATCAGGCGCATGTGTGAGTAGATTACCGAGTACAAGGCACGTTTGCATTAAGAAGTAACGTACAATGTTCAGAGCATGCGTCATCTTCAATGCAGGCAATGTTCACGAAAAATTGCTTTGGGTTGCTATAAAGCGGTTCATTTTCTTCTGTATTGGCGCAGCATAGTACTTGACATGTAGATCAATGCGCTGGAGTAATAATATTTCCATCAATTAATCTGGCATATCGCTGAACTGTTGAGGGCAGCGCGACGAGACATCAGCAACCACATCTTCAGTTCCTCGCATAGCACGGACATCAAAGTGGAATGGCTACAAGGAAACAGCATAACGAGCCGATTTTGAGCTTTTATGATCCTTTTTCTTTAGGAAAGAAAGAGCACGCTGGTTCGTTTCAACGACGAAATGTGCGCCAAGAAGAAACCTCTGGAGTTTAATTATTATTAATTATTATTATTTTTTTTTTTACACCAGAACAAGGAAGTTCGCGATCAAGAACGGAGTATTTTTGCTGAGCGTCAGTTAATTTTCGTGACACTTAAAGAATAGGATGCAGTGTTCCATCGAAGTTCTGCATCAACGACGCTCCGATACCCTTCGACGAAGCATCTGTGCGGTGTATAAAAGATACATTTTTATCTGGTAACCGTAGAATAGGCGAAGTAGAAAAGAGTAATTTAATTTTAGCTAAAGTGATTTGGCAATCTTGCGACCGCTGCACATTGTTGGGGAACCCCTACTTAAATGAATAGAAATATTTGAAGTGATAGTGGCTAATGAAGTAATTGGATGATATACAACTCGTTCTTATATCACTGCGTCCATCCAAATTAAGAATGGCGAACAGGTACGAAAAACAATGAGAAATCGTAAAGAACTAAGCGAACAAATGAATGGTCAAAAAGACATATCGACGAATATATGACCACACAGTATATAATGTAGTCAAAAGGAAAAAAATGGTATGATGACTGAAGGTCTGAGTCATCACAGATGTTAGGATAAATTCAAATGAGAGAGACATTTATGCAATGGGTCGATGCAGCACCATTGTATGAAATATATCAAACAACGTAAACAAAATGATAATGGTAAATAAACTATTGCAAAGGATTGAGAATTAGTGATACCAAATGGTAGAAAGTTCACAATAGAGTACCGTGTGAATACTAAGACAAACGGCTCAGTAGAGAAAGTAAATAGGCAAACAAGTCAAAGTACTAACCACAACATTAATTTTTCCTGATTGGATGGAATCGACTCAGTCGTATCATGAGGGTTGTGATAAGGAGTGTCACTGGGAGTAAAATTCCGAGTAACACGTGGACTTATATGTGGTTCCTCATGACAGGCAGTGACCTTATGAAGGAATACATTAGCCCCGTCTTAAAGATCTGTACAGACAGATTTGATATGACCATCGCATATCACTGGGTGTGCAATCTCCGAGACCTCAGTAATAGAAGGTAGGCGATGATGGACAAAACAAGAATTCGCACTAAGAAACCCAGACTGACGCATGAAACTGCCAGATGAATGTAAATCAATTGAATTGCTAAAAATAGAAGACTGTCTCAACCTAGTACTATTCCCCCGCCTACGATCATCGGACACTGTGGTAGTGGCAGTGTGACAATAATCATTATGAAAAGACATGGTACCCGATATATGGGCACGGCTGTGTGACTTGGGTGTGACTGCATAAGCAGGCAATATATGCTGCTGTTCCCACTTTTTAACGTCACCAGGTGTACAGTTTTTGACACCGTGGATACAACCAATCGCCACGTCAGCGATAGGATTAAGTAAGAGACATACAGTAATATTCCCTGTTTAAGAATGGCGTATCAAGATGAACGATAGCTGTTGGGAATGTCTCAATCGTACCACTATGTCGCATAGAGATTTATGATCAATAAATTTTCTATATTCTTTTCTTTTCTACCCGTGTCCTCTACTTTATTATCGCTCTTTTATCCTTTTCCTGTATTTTTCGCATTCGTTCGTTTGCGAAAAATATATTTCTTTCCCATTCTGACTTTACCGTTTTTTCTCATACACTGGTAACGCATTTTATTACATCAGATGTCAGTCGCTGCAAGTAGACGACAAACTGTGAATATCCGTCTAGTCAGACAAGACAGCAGACATATCGTCTAGCATTTCCATCGGACACGTAGCTTCTACGGCTAAAGTTCTCGGCGAGGTGTGGAAACTGCCATCTGCCTCGACCAGAAATGAGACATTCGTCTAGCATTTCCATCTGACACGGCACTCTACGGCCAGTTTCTTGGACGGAGGTGTCAAAGATGCGTTTGACAGGTTATGGCAGGCTTCTGAGTTAATGTGAAGTGTTAGGAGAGGGGGAGATACCGGCGCTATTTCGGATTTCGAAATAACGTGGGATGCTTTGTCTGTTTCATATATCCTAGCAGGAGTTTAAACGTGAATTCATTCTGTGCTCCAAATTTGCAGTAGACAGGTTGTTTCATGCTAAAGAGAATAAGCTGTATAGCGAAGTCTGAGTTTGCTTCATAAATTTTGCCGAGCTTCTAGACTACCAATAAATATAAGCGTATCATTCTAAGTTTGTGCGATCGCCTGCAGTTCTGTGTGGAGGTAATTATTATTAATATCTATTGCATTGAGTGTTTTAGTGATAAATCGCCTATTATATTTCACTAGTTTTCTTTTGTGCAGAAGAAATTAATTTATAAGTCTGTTATATTCTCTAGGGACGTGTTTCAGTGGAAAGCAGAATAAATTATAATTTTTAGGTTAAACTCATGTAGCTATAAATAAATTTAATTTAACTGCTAAATACTCAGTCGAGAATATTTTTAAAACTAACTTATAACTGCACTGATTCATCACTGAGTATTGACGAAATACGTATGTATTTCTAATTCATGATGACTGATTTTGTGAATATAACTTATTTCACGGGAGATTTAAATGATAAGACAAGCTCTACGCTTGCAGTTTATAATGTAAGTTATAACCGAGGGAATAGTATGTATAAGTATTTTATATGTAGTTTTCTCTTTATTCAGTGAAACTGGGGTGACCCAACTTTGCCAGCGTTGAGTACTGAGTAGTATCTGTGAAGAACATAAACATTTTATTCTTAAAGACGTGGGTCTATAAAGTAAAACCTGTCTGGCATTACATTGGCATCCAGAACGACAGAGTACCCATTCCATAAACTTTAAGGTTTAAATAAAGTAACGGGCCTATCGCGCCAGATTTAATTCTTCCAGAGAAAAACCTCAAGTACATTTCAGCCCTTGTGGCAAGCAAAATATTAATATCAGTAACATTACGACGAAGTTTTGACTGGCGGTGGTGTGACCAAATAAAGTCCTATACTGAGAGAAGGCAGTTACCTGACATTCCTAATTATTAGAAACCTAAGCTATTGACACGGTGCTCGCTGTTAACGTTCGTGCCTGGACAATTTTAATGTGACAGAACCATATATCCTAAAATAAGTATAACCAAGAAAACGTTCCCTGAAGGAGTGAATTCAACCCGTCTTTTTTGGAACTGGGGTTCTCTTGGCCAAGACTACCATTGGAGAGTCTGTATCTCGGGTCCACTATATGCAGTGATGGAAGATCAATTAAAGAAATCAAGACAAGACTTGAGATGGCCTCAGCTGCCATGACAAGGTTGAATGTGATCTGGAAAAGTAACATCAGTTTTCCTGTGAAGATCAAATTATACAAATCACTTGTATTATCTATTCTCTTGTATGGGTGTGAGAGCTGGACACTCACTGCAGATACGGAGCGAAGGATTCAGGCTTTCGAGAATAAATGTTATAGAAGAATTTTGCGCATTTGCTATAAAGAGCACAAAACAAATGTCTATGTTAGAGAGAAGATAAACACCTATGCAGGCCACCAAGAACCACTTTTGTCAACAGTGAAACGTCGAAAGCTTGCCTGGTTTGGGCATGTAACTCGTCATGACTCCCTTTCGAAAACGATCCTTCAGGGAACAGTCGAAGGTAAACGGAGAAGAGGAAGGCAGAGAAAATCCTGGGCTGATAACATCAAAGAATGGGCAGGACACGGTTTTTCCACACTTTTACGCATTGCTGAGGATAGAGAGCAGTGGAGGACCCTGTCTGCTGATGCTTCCACCATGGCACCCCTACGACCCATGACGGGTTACGGGCTGAGATGATGATGTGTATGTCCTAAAAATTGTGTTTCCAGAAGTTGCTACCAAAGCTGTAAGTACGAGTGAACGCACGTGATCACGGTTGACTGAATAGAGTGAATGCAGGACTAAGTGATTCATTTATTGTTGTATTTTGGCACCCATTTTGCTGTCTTAAATTTTTTTATGCAAGTGTTGTTGCTAACAATATTTTTCCTTAGGATAGATCAGAGTATCCAAGTCTGTTCATACCTGTAAAGGGAAATCTTAGACTAAATCATATGTATCCGTGACTCTTTGGGGCTATCACTTTTCTTCTAACAGGACTGTGGGCTATACATCGAGGGAAAGGATCATACCAATGGGTCTATCATTCTTGTAGCAATTTATTGACTTTATGACTATTTGTATATGTTTGATGTAATTTTAAATGTTGTGATGGAAGTTTATTTTGATAATTAAACTTCACAATTAAACTTAATCAGTGTGGCGGTCAGTTCGTTCCCTATTATCTATATTTTCATTGTCATAGGTTCACGTCTGCGTGTCTATTGTAGTCACTTATGTGTGTGTGTATGGGAGGTATATATATACTACTATATATTATATTAGATTTGTCTGACTAATCTAACTCTGTTGTAGATGATAGGCTGACTGAGAGAAGCTTCTCGGGTGTCAGAGACAGAATCTAATATAGTTCCTCCATCTCACCCGTGAAATCTATTTCTACTTTTTTCACCTCCCACTGAGCTATCACTTATTTCTATGTCTATTCAGAAGGGACCAAACTAAGTCTTAATCACCTATCACAAATCTACGACACACCAAGTGTAACATACTGCACAAAAACTCCTGTGGAACAAGAAGGATGTACTAATGATAGACGCACCCCTACAGTAGCACAACCCGTATCCCTAAGTACAGACACTGGAGTGTTGTTTAACAGGCCATTGTGAAATTGCAACGAACCTGTACCATCGTGTGCTGAGAGTGCTGGAAGTGTGGGTAGTAGATGACCACACCTCAAAGTAGATACTACATCACGCTGAAATAATTTGTGTGGCATTCAGGGCATTGCGAAGCACAATCAAAGTCAAAGGCGCTACAAGCGGCAGCAGAGTTAATTGTATTATTACCCTGATTTGTAATGTCACTGTTGCGCTAAACTTGTCGCAACTTATTCTTATTTAATGCATGGGAAGTAACTCGTGGAATTGTAGTCACTTCTTATTTCCACTAGTTGTCTAATCGTGTGACAATAGTCTGATAGTATGGTTGCCGATAGTTGTGTGAACGATTTTGAGTCACGTCCATATATGGAGCGCTCAGGTCGTCAGTTCTTAGAAAACAGTTGGCAATCGCAATGTTTCAAGATTCATTTCCTTTTAAGGTTCGAGTCTTTAGTCGAACATCGTAGAACATTCTTCGTTTCGTAAGTTTAGCTGAGTTGTATTCGATTCGCGTGTTCTGCGCATGTCTCTGTTTGTGGCATTGTTTAAATGATTTCCGCCCAGGTTAGTCTGAGCTGAGATGCTGGTAAGGCGAGACGTAGCGATGTGCTAGTCTTCGCTTAGTTTATTCAGGAAGGAGTCCTCATCATTGTAGTTCCTTTTTTGAGATGATATATCTCTATGTTATTTCAAATGCCTGGAGGCATATGTGATTTATGTGATTTAATTCCTGATGAACAGGTAACTGAATCCTTTTTGCTGAGTAACTTTATCGCCATCTTGTGATGTTGACTTTTGCTTAGCCTGCCTTATTATAAAGTCTATATTATGACAAGTTTGCTCAGCTCACGATCCACTTATATTGTCACGCATCGATTGATGCCTGTCCTACGGACTATTTGCTTCCTGAACTTTATTGATGGATCTAGGTTTGATACCTTTGCTGTTTGAGGAACATAGAGGACGATAATGTGACGCTCAAAAGACATGCCTGTCTTGTTGATGTCAAATATAGGGGACTAGATTTAATCTCCTAGTTGATATCTACTAGCTCTTATGGAAAGGGGAAGTTTACTACCTGACTACATGTACAGCTGTTTACGATATCCTAAAAGGCATATGATGTACATTATTATGATGCTGTCTGCTGTGCCTGTTGAATCGACTACTTCGATGATACAATGACTGTTGTACTATACCTGTGATGTTTTTCTGCATAACGATGTCCATGCATCCTGTCATTGTGGCGTATACAATATATATTGCCAAAAACCATCACTGCTGTTTAAAGCGTTATTGACTTTCTACGTTGTATGGTCGGATGTGACGTCTATGTATGATACTCTAGCTATCTGACTCTATCCTTACATCACACACTTAAACCAGACTAAAGACACCATGTTACTACGCCTCATCATCCCTGGTGTCTGAGGGTGGCACACTACTCTGCAAAGGCCAGTATCATAGTACCTTTGGGAAGCAGATGAATTACAACACCCTCAACGTTGTGTGGCAAATGTGACAACATCCACGGGACATTTACACAACACACATTTTGCTACTCAACATTTGGTGGCCAGTCCAAAGGCATTCGATAAGCCCACCACTACGCAACATTTGGTGGCCATAAGCTGGTTTGATCTGGTACCAGCATACTCGGGGTCCCTTACCCACTTCACTCAACAAGAATTCAACAAACTGCATCGTGCAAGAAATCAACATACCGCGATTTTTCATTCGACATTCTACATCTACATACAAAATCCTGAAACTACTCGGCGTTGTCCGGTACCTTCTGGACTTAAAAATTTTTGTTGCAATTTTTGGGAGCCTAAATGACAGTACCCGGCGTTGAGTCATACATTGCCAGTTGAAACGTGTTGCTGTCCTCCTTGCATCAAGTTGCTGTCGTTTGTGAAGGTCAAGTGCCGGTTGATACAAGTTGTTTTCTCAAGAAGGCCAAGTACCGATTTCAAGCAATTTACGGTTGAATAAGAAGGTCAAGTGCCGTTATTTACACTACCTGTACACTGCCAGTACTGTTCAGAAGCTCAAGAACCATCGTCTTAGCTGTTTGATGCAAGTTCAGATGTCCATCATCGTTGGATCTTCATTCCTTAGGACGCTGATTGTCATCTGTTTTTTTTTGCTGTACTGACGATTGGAATACCATAAGTTAAGTGGCCTGTTTGTTTGTGAACTGTGCCCTTATACTTCTACTGAGTCTTCTGTATTTCTCATTCTTTTGTTTACATGTTATATGTTTATATGTTATTTGTATATTTATATTTATATGTTTATGTTTCTGCGGGTTTTCGGTTGGGCGGTGTCTCCCTTAGATCATACCACGTGATAGAGGTCGTCTATCGTGAGCGTTTTCTTTAGGGTGTGCAAATTTCCAATACTGGAATTTGCAAAGCAACTTCTGTTGCTATTTTTTGTTAGTTGTGATGACATGTGTTAGTATTGTTTTCGTTATTTTTCTGCATTCTTTAATTCTGTTTTGATTTGTTTGTATTTGCTAGCCTACTCTTTTCTATAATTTAGTTTCATATACCATTTTTGTTTATACACTGTGGTGTCTTGTATTTGTATTATCTTCTCGTAGATATCATCACATTTTTTGTGATATTTCTTTAATTTTCGCTTTATTTTTTGTTGATTTCTACGAATGTTTTCGTATTGTTGCTAAATCTTTATTGTTGTTTACATTGTATTGTTTACATTGTATTGTTTACAGTGTAATGTTTACATTGTTACTGTTTACATTGTGATTGTGTTTACATAGTCATTGGTTACACTTATAGTAGTTAATTCACATTTAATAGTGGGTTATGCTTATGCATTACTACTACACTGATGATTAATAAATGATGAATAGTATTGTGCACTATTGAATGGGAAGTGCACCTATGATCAAGAGTTGATTGATGATATTTCAAAAAGGTCTATACACAAGTTCTTTGATATAAGACTTGTTTCCCACAGAGATTGGGATGATAATATAGTGTTGTGAGTAAACAAGTGCTTCATTTAAGACTTGTTATAATTAAATTTGAAATAAGATAATTAATTATTTCAGGTTGTGGACTCATATTATTACTCATCATGGCTACATTTGAGCACTTTATTGAGCAGGGTAAATTGCTTGGGAAGACTGGTGATAAGTTAGAAGAATTTGCAACTACTCAATATGATAAAGCAATGGAAGCTGAACAAAAGAAACTGCAGATGCATGTGGAAAATAAAAGACTAGAAAAACAAGCTGAGGCTGAAAATAAAAGACTTGAAAAAGAGGCTGAAATTAAAAGACTTGAAAAAGAGGCTGAAATTAAAAGACTTGAAATAGAGGCTGAAAATAAAAGATTAGAAAAACGAGCTGAAGCTGAAGCTGAAGAAAGGAAGTTACAAAGAGAGTCTGATGAGAGAAAAGCAAAAATGGAGCATGAAGAAAAACTCTTAGCTTTGGAAGTTGAGAAATTAAGGGTGATGAACATGGGTAATGCTAATGATGCAAATAAGGTCTCAGATAAGACTAATGCAAGCACATTCAAGCTTAATCTACCACCATTCAATGCTTCCATCGACGATATAACATTCTATCTGGACAGATTTGAAACTTCATGTAAAGTACATAACATAGATAAATCATTGCAGGTTTATCATTTGTCCAAAATACTTAGAGGGGATGCTATGAATATGTTAAGCATGGTAGATGAGCCTGACAAGAACAACTATGATGTCGTCAGGGCTATGTTGTTAAAGAAATACCAACTTGACGAAGACGGCTATCGTCTTCAATTTAAAAATATGTTGCCAGAAACTGGTGTGCAATTCTCTGAAATCATTTCAAAGATACGTCTTACTTTTTTACGTTGGGTGGAGCTGTCTAAGATAGAAAAAACTTATGAAGGACTTATAGACTTAATACTTAGAGACAAAGTCATGTCTCCTGTTAATGAGTCTTTCCTTGCATTCCTTCATGAACGTAAACCTAAAACAATAAAAGAAATGGAAGATTTCTGTAGCCAGTATATAACTGCGCATCCTCACGTAACCATTAGTAACTCTAAAGTAAAAGAAGGTCTGCCAGTTGCTTCGGCAGCACCTTATGGTCAAAACTCTAGTAATAGATTCCAACAAAATTTTGATAGGAAAAGTAACCGTAGTTACGGTCAAAATTATGGAAATCAATTTCAGGGTGATTCTTCTTCGAAGAATTGGAGACGAGCTGACAGTCCTCGTTACTTCCAACCTAATAATTTTAGGCATTTCAGAAGAGGATATGGTAACAGAGGCTTTTCCTCGCGTAGACCCCAAAACCAAACAAATAGATGTTCACATCAATGTGGACATGATAATAATCATGGAAATTGTAGTTCGAAACATGATAACAGTTATAATAGAGACAATAATAACTACAGAGACAATAACAACAGTGATAACTTCAGAGGTAATAGTAGTCGCGGTAGATCTCAATACAAAAAAGAGATATCAGCAGGCTAACTCGGTTCAACAAGAATCTCAGGGAGCTTGTAATCAGGTTTCTGATAATAAAAACTCTGACGCTGTCACTTGTTCTTCTTTTGACTTTAAGAGAGCAAACAAGTGCCCCCAATGCAGTACTTTCTTCGAACCAACTACAATATCGACTTTGAGTTGTGGTCACCCTCTCCCCGCTCTTCCTGCTTCGGTTGCACATGACGGGAGAGGTTCTCTAATCCTACATAAGGGTCTTGTTAATAATACTTCGGTCTCACTACTTTTCGATTCCGGATGCACCACTATTGGTGTTAGACAATCGCTTGTAGATCCATCCTGTGCGACAGGAAGGGTTATCAAATGTGTCACATTTGGCGGCACTCTAGAGAAATATCCTACTGCTGTAATTCACATTGCCACTCCTTTCTTTACGGGAGATGTGCATGCCTGTCTCTTACCTAATCCAATTGCGGACCTTATTATTGGTCGTATCCACGGAGTTAGGGAATGTACCCCACAGCAGATTACTGCTTGGGAAGATGATAATATGCAAGCCACCAATGCAGTGGTTACAAGAGCACAAGCTCTACAAACACCGCAAACTTCGTTAAATAATGATAATGAAGTTCATAGCCAAGATAGTACCTTGGTTATTTCTCGTGACTCGTTCATAAAATTACAAGAAGAAGATCCTACGCTAAAGAAATTCTTCATTCTTGCAAAGAAAGGTGATCCAAATAAGGATACACAAAGAAAATCTTGGATAGAAATGAAAAACGGCGTACTTGTACCTATGGTACAAGACTCGGCTACGTCAGCACATTCGCAAATTCTTGTTCCCAAGAGTATGAGAGTGCAAATATTGCAACATGCTCATGACTCGCAATGTACTGGACACATGGGATTTTCCCGTACAAAGTCGAGAGTCCTTGCGGCTTTCTTTTGGCCCTTTGTTAACAAGGACATTCGTATATACTGCCGATCATGTCAGGTATGTCAGGAAGTCAAATCTAGAGGACCACGACATGCTGCGCCTATCCAGGCTGCTGACATCCCTATTCGGCCATTTCAGAAAATGGCCATAGATATTATTGGCCCTTTTAAGATAAAGTCGGCCAGAGGACATCAGTTTATCCTTACATGTGTCGATATGTGCACACGTTGGCCAGAGGCTATCCCTCTAAAGAGCATATCTACTACAGATATCGCAGATGCTCTTTGGCTGATATTTTCTCGCTTGGGGTTCCCCAGAGAAATACTGTCTGACCATGGCACTCAACTCATATCTGATACTATGTCTCAAGTAATGTCTACCTTACACATTAAAAGATCTCTCAGTAGCATCTATCATCCTATGTCTAATGGGTTAGTTGAGCGTCTGAATAGAACGCTCAAGACTTTACTTGGTAAGATAACTGAAGATCATCCTCAAGATTGGGACAGGGTTTTACCCGCGGCTCTCTTTGCCTATAGAGAGGTCCCAAACGAGCACACACGATTTTCTCCCTTTGAACTTGTCTTTGGCGCGCGTCCGCGCGGCCCTATGTCTTTATTACACGATCTCATCACTGCCGATGATATTAGTGATGACACTCAATCTTCATATGAGTATGTCATTGCTCTGAGGCAAAAGATCATTGAGGCATGCAAACTAGCAACTGCTTCGTCAGAAATTGCTAAAGGAAAAGCAAGGCAGTTTGCTAACAAGAACAGATGTCTACGACAACTTTGTCCAGGGGACAAAGCATTCGTCCTACTCCCCAGTAGGGAAAATAGACTTCTGATTGCATGGAAAGGTCCATATGCAATAGTCTCACGAATTTCCGATGTTGACTATGTGGTCGATATAGATGGAAAGCATAAGACTTTCCATATCAACATGCTGACGGAATTTCATGAGCGTCCAGACTATTTGCTGCCTATTTTCCAGGCAACGGACGAATCTTCTTTACCTCATGGTCATTACTCATCCCTGTCTGTCATACAGGATGAGGAATCTGTTTTTTCTGATGTCGATCTTCCTCTTCCTTTGGTTCCACTACATTCTATGGAATCTTGGAAAGATGTCTCCATCTCTCCTAATCTTTCTGTTGATGAACATCGTCAAGTCTCGTCGATGTTACAGACATTTAAGGATGTTCTTACTGACATCCCTGGTCACACACAGGTCATAGAACATGACATAATTCTTACCGACAATAATCCTATTAGGGTTAGGCCTTATCCTATCCCTATACACTTTCAGTCACAAGTGGAAAACGAATTGGATGAAATGATCCAATTGAACATAATTGAACCATCGACTTCTCCATATTCTTCTTCCATGGTTATTGTTCGGAAGAAAGATAAGAACATACGAATTTGCGTTGATTATCGCAAATTAAATCAAGTCACAAAGTTCGATGCTGAACCTATGCCTTTACTAGAAGATCTACTTATTAAACTTTCTAATTCTAGATTCTTCACTAAACTTGACTTGTCAAAAGGTTATTGGCAAGTGCCTTTAGCAGATCATGCCAAACCTCTGACTGCTTTCTCTACACCTAGGGGTTTATTTCAATGGAATGTAATGCCCTTCGATCTTATGAACGCCCCTGCTACTTTCGTACGCATGATGCGTCGAATTCTTTCTCATCGTTCAGACATCATCGCATACTTAGATGATATCTGTCTCTTCAGTGATTCCTGGGAAGATCACTATCTGGGTTTATATGACCTACTGTCTACTCTACGTGAGTATAATCTGACAGCAAAACCTTCTAAAGCTTATATTGGTTTTGGTGAAATTTCTTTCTTGGGTCATCGTGTTGGTCATGGTCTCTTGAAGACAGAAGACCATAATACTTCGAAAATATTGAACATCTCTGTACCTAAGACGAAGAAACAAGTCCGGAGTCTCTTGGGGTTAATTCAATTCTATGGGAGATTTATTCCGAATATATCTTCGATAATGGCACCTCTGTCAACGTTGTTGAAGAAAGGGTCGCCTAATCTGATTCGTTGGTCTCAGGAATGTCAATCTTCCTTAGACCAGATTAAAAGTATATTTTCTTCTCCTCCCATCCTAAGATTACCTACTCTTGATAGAACTTTTGTTCTTCTAAGTGATGCGTCATCCACTGGGATCGGAGCAGCACTTATGCAGGAATATGCTGAAACTCTGCATCCTGTCATGTACATTTCTAGAAAACTAAATGCGGCAGAGAGGAACTACTCGGTTTTAGACAGTGAATTGTTAGCTATGGTTTGGTCTATTTTCAAACTACAAAGACTCCTCCTGGGCGCACATTTCATTCTAGAAACTGATCAGAAACCTTTTCACTTCACGGTACGATCTATCCGTGGGTCGGATAATGTGATGGCTGACATTCTGTCTAGATGCCCACATGATTCCAACTAATACTTCTGTCCTATTTCTAGATATACGACAGAGCCATAACACACCTATATTACTACAATACATTAGCACATCTGTCCTCACTTTAGGTGAACACATACTATTGTGCTTTGTTATCATCTTCTTCTGTTCCCATCTTTAATATAAGAAGAAGACTGAGTAGTTAATATAAGGGCCGAAAGTTCACTCGGCCACAATTATTAATAATAATGTATTGTATAGTATGAAACATAATGGCTATTCAATAGAATTATATTGGTTGTTTTTTCTCAGCATGTTATTGTTGATCGGAGAAGCTACCTTTCTGTTGTCGAACATGGAGAGTTCCACATTGTACACTTTCCTTTGAACGACAGGAGATGTGTCCTGGATCGTCATTTATGTTTAATTTCATTATGTAATGGTAATATTAAACATTTAGATAATGTAATATTTAACCTTCAATATCAGATGTGTACATCCATTCTAAGCGGTATTAGATTATGACACTGCTATTTGATTATAATGATATGAACTTGCATATTTATATTGTATTTTCATGCAAGCGTAGTGTGTGTTGGTGGCACCTCCCCGATATATTTTTGAATCAGATTTTTTATCTGTTGAGAAATATTCTCACCAGACACTTTATGTGTCAATTTAGCCTCATATTAGGCAGTGCAATTAGTTATCCCGCATAATTCGTGCGTTGTTAAACCGCTTTTGGTTTTACTCTGGGATATTTTTAAAAAAAATGTTGCACATTTTTTTTTATCGGGAGGTGGCGGTAATGTTGCGCTAAACTTGTCGCAACTTATTCTTATTTAATGCATGGGAAGTAACTCATGGAATTGTAGTCACTTCTTATTTCTACTAGTTGTCTAATCGTGTGACAATAGTCTGATAGTATGGTTGCCGATAGTTGTGTGAACGATTTTGAGTCACGTCCATATATGGAGCGCTCAGGTCGTCAGTTCTTAGAAAACAGTTGGCAATCGCAATGTTTCAAGATTCATTTCCTTTTAAGGTTCGAGTCTTTAGTCGAACATCGTAGAACATTCTTCGTTTCGTAAGTTTAGCTGAGTTGTATTCGATTCGCGTGTTCTGCGCATGTCTCTGTTTGTGGCATTGTTTAAATGATTTCCGCCCAGGTTAGTCTGAGCTGAGATGCTGGTAAGGCGAGACGTAGCGATGTGCTAGTCTTCGCTTAGTTTATTCAGGAAGGAGTCCTCGTCATTGTAGTTCCTTTTTTGAGATGATATATCTCTGTTATTTCAAATGCCTGGAGGCATATGTGATTTATGTGATTTAATTCCCGATGAACAGGTAACTGAATCCTTTTTGCTGAGTAACTTTATCGCCATCTTGTGATGTTGACTTTTGCTTAGCCTGCCTTATTATAAAGTCTATATTATGACAAGTTTGCTCAGCTCACGATCCACTTATATTGTCACGCATCGATTGATGCCTGTCCTACGGACTATTTGCTTCCTGAACTTTATTGATGGATCTAGGTTTGATACCTTTGCTGTTTGAGGAACATAGAGGACGATAATGTGACGCTCAAAAGACATGCCTGTCTTGTTGAGGTCAAATATAGGGGACTAGATTTAATCTCCTAGTTGATATCTACTAGCTCTTATGGAAAGGGGAAGTTTACTACCTGATTACATGTACAGCTGTTTACGATATCCTAAAAGGCATATGATGTACATTATTATGATGCTGTCTGCTGTGCCTGTTGAATCGACTACTTCGATGATACAATGACTGTTGTACTATACCTGTGATGTTTTTCTGCATAACGATGTCCATGCATCCTGTCATTGTGGCGTATACAATATATATTGCCAAAAAACCATCACTGCTGTTTAAAGCTTTATTGACTTTCTACGTTGTATGGTCGGATGTGACGTCTATGTATGATACTCTAGCTATCTGACTCTATCCTTACATCACACACTTAAACCAGACTAAAGACACCATGTTACTACGCCTCATCATCCCTGGTGTCTGAGGGTGGCACACTACTCTGCAAAGGCCAGTATCATAGTACCTTTGGGAAGCAGATGAATTACAACACCCTCAACGTTGTGTGGCAAATGTGACAACATCCACGGGACATTTACACAACACACATTTTGCTACTCAACAGTCACTAGAATCAGTTTGCGCCGAATTAGAGTGGAAGTTACACCGTTCAACATTACGAGAGCGATTATAACTATTGAACCTGCTATGGTTATTTCTATAATTAATATTATTATTATTCCCTTGTGTTCTGTTTGAAGTTTGACCTCTTAGAGAAGTCATTTTGGCTGTTATTTCTATCAGAAGAAAAATTTCCTCTACCTCTGGCAGAAAAATCATTATATCTCCATCCTCCAGTAGATTAATAAGGTTTTTGTGGAGGTCCATGAAATTGATTAAAGTTTCCCATTCTTTGAGGAGAAAAATTTCTGTATGTTTGACCACCTTGGTAAGATTCAAAATTATGTACATTGTTCCTGCCCAAATTCCTATCAACACTCTGAGATCTGTGTCGTTGGTTCCTTCCATTCCGTGCTAAGGCAGAAGCTACAGGTAAGGCTTCTTTAACCTGTGAGTTACTCACAACTAATTTGGATGAGCAGTTAAGAATTGGCGACCGAACTCTTCTAAAGATGATAAAGTTGTTGGTTTGCGCTCGTGCAAAATGACTAAATTGCTGGTTAATGGACGACATCACCTTGTCCCTAATTACTAAATCCATAAGAGCTTCATCTGTATGATCATTCTTAGAAAGCTCCACCCATCTGTTAAATGTTAACTTGATGGCAGAAATAAATTTAGAAAAATCATTTCCAGATTCTGGAGTCATAGACTTGAATGGGAGTCGATATCCGTTCTCATCAAGCTGGTATTTTTTAAGTAATAAAGCTCTAACCGCATCATAATTATTTTTGTTCAGTCCATCCATTGTACAGACAGCAGTTAGAGCATCGCAAGTGATAATCTCCATCAGTTTCTCAGACCACTCTGACCTATCAGTTTTATGGGATTCACAAACTGCATCAAATCTATTTAAGAAACACGCAATGTCATCTACATTGGGCTTAAAAATAGGTAAGCGAACATTAAAAGACATAGAATTATTCTTATTTGAGGATCCCCGAACCTCAGAAACATTCTGTTTGCCATTATTCTGTAACTTGAGCTTCTCAAGTTCTACGGCTAACATTTTTTCGTCATGCAACTTTTTACTTTCATTTTAATTTTTCTGTGCCTCTCAGAAATCTCTTATTTTCTGCTTCCATTTGAAATCTCTTATTTTCTGCTTCCATTTGCAGCATATTAAATTTTACCGCGTCCTGTTTTTTTTATCTTCAGCTTCTAATTTTTTAAGTCCAATCTCTTGTGCTTTAGCATACTCAGTAGTAGCAAATTATTGTAAATCCTCAGCATCCATTCCTAAGGCTTTATCTTGTTTTATAAAATAATTTAGAGTAGACACTATGTATAGTCTTTGAATAACTTACTTAGTTTTTGTACTGACACCAAAATAACTGGTTTATTTCAACATTACCAATGCCATGCATTTAATAATATAAAAAGGCAATTCATACTATAGCATTAATGTTAATATCTATTCATCACGCATAAAAAGAGAAATAATGAATGAAAATAAGAACAATATGTTATTAATACATACAAGGATAAGATATATATAGACAAAGTAAATGACGAATGAGAACGTTTGCAGTAAGAAATAAAGGACTACAGCTAAACCAAAGAGAAAAGTATTGCAGAAGCAACCTTACTGCACAAAAACAAAAATCAACAAGACAATTTGACAACACAGGGTATAAACACATTTATATAGAATTCAGTGACAGTAAGGTTAGGCCAACATGGACGAACACAACTCATGAATAAACCAAGGCAAACAAAAAAATTATACAATAACACCAGAAAAACAAGACTGCACAGCTAGACAAATATGGGTCGCAGGAGACCAAACACAGTGGACTCGAAAAATTTACACGACCAATAACAGCCGGATTTCCACTGATGGAAATCTGCGACAGACCTACATAACGTCTGACGAACGCCCGTCTTGCGACGAGATGAATCTTGTCGTCAGATCACCTTCCCAACCGCCCGCATTATAACATTAAGCAAGTAACATTAAGTAAACAATAGTACCAGAACAGGCTCAAACCCAACATATGTGTGGACCACAAGACTACAACAGTAAGACAAAGCTACTTAGCTTTAGACGGCAGATCCTCCCAAGAGCATCTCTTCGAAAGGTATCGGGTAAAACAGTCTATGTCAAATCTCGGTTGAGCAAGGTACTTGATCATAATGTGAAGCAGCATCGAATGACATTTTGACGATCTGCTTGAACCACCTTGAAAAAAAACGTTGAAGCCCGGAGAACTATTGATCTGTATATTCAAACGACGTACTTTTATAAGAACTCAGGGCTGGTTCTCTGATATATCATCTTTACCGTTGGGGTTTGACCTTCAAGGATGTCGTCTCGATGAAATAACGGTACAATCTGTATTCAGAAAAAAATTCAACGTTCTTTCTCAATCGTGCAGCGGAAGTGAGCTCCCGGCACCGGACATGCAACATATGCGCTAGACATGCTGCGCCGAAGTAAGCATGGTGATGGGCTTTAAAAAAATCTGCTTGGCAATGTACTTGAAAAAATTATTTTCCACATAACGCTGTTCCACCAAAAAAAGGTGTTACAACTAAATCTTGAGCTCATGATGTTAGTTAATGTTCTGTGCACGGTTAATACTGATTAATATAGCGAATGGCGTGTGGCGGTTCTTTTTCCTCTAGATATTATTGTTGCATGTAAAAAAAAACCACCCTAACTGGTGTACGAACATTGGAACGTATCAAATTGGAGACGAAACTCGACAGACGATCATACGACAATTTATTACACGTATTCATTTCCAACATAGGCATGATCATAATCAACTGGCATTTCAGTAAAACGCTGGTTTGCATAGTATACAGAACTCCATTATGTAGACATCAAAAACGTCTTTGACCGATACAACTATCAACTAGTCATCCTGCGATCTAGTTGGAGCACTGCGGCACAGAACGAAATGTATGGTCATCTCAAATTTCTCACAATAAAAGTTTTAGCTGAAATTGAATTTTCATTAATAGCCCACCATGGCTAATCCATTAACAAAATGGCGACCTCCCTCATAATACAAGCCACAAGAAACATGTGCTTGCTAAATATAATATCCCAGAATCGGGAGCGATAATAAAATATGTCCTCTCGGGACTATGTCTACTGGAGTTAAAAAGGCCAAGAACGTTAATCGTTTAGTAACAAGTGCGGACGAATGCTAACGTCACATAGAAACCCTGCACCGTTCAATTGTAGTGCGTATCGCCTCAAATAAAATCATTAATACAAAGTAGATGCGCTCAGCTATATCTCTTAAAGAATAGGCATATGCCTGAGGGCATAAACATATCTTAACCCATTAATAAACATACCTTAACACCCATAAATGCTCATGTTGTGACTAACATCAAGAGCAGTGCTTCTTAACCAGGGGTGCATGCACCCCCTCGGGGTGCGAGACCTTCCTCCAGTTGGTGTGAGACATGCCAGTTATATTAGAAAGCGAATCATTATATTTCCTATACAAAATCCCAGCTTTTTCTTTCAGTGTGTAACGCTAAGGGATGCAACTTTGGTTAAAAGTTGGACATTAATTGTATTGTCTCCCTTATATGTACTCTCCCGAAATTAGTAAAACTTAATAGAGAAGGATGCGCAAATGACGGTGTGCATAAAAATATTTATAGAATGTGTGATCCCGTATACACACATTGGGATCCTCACTGCTGCTACGTAGTTCGTGTACTGTGGTGATGCACAGTGGTTTTTTAAAATACTTTTGAATAAGTAAAATTGCCGTTAGGTATTGCTGCTTTTGAATTTAATTCCCGTCTTTTAAGTTAATATTATATATTACAGAGAATTCAAATGTATTTGTACAAAATAGAACATTGACAACGTGAATTCAATACTGAGTCATAGTCACATTTTGTAAATAAAATTTTGCCAAAAGATACTTATATCTATTTTTTGGCATATTTTGTGAGCTAGAAGATAATGGGGTGCGAAACTTCTTAAGATAATGCAAAGTGGTGCGAGGCTTCTTGAGATGATGTAAAGGGGTACAATGCTTCTTTAAATGTTGTAAAGGGGTACGGGATGTCACGAAGTGTATTCGCCTTCTTTTATCTCTGTCAATCTGTGAGACCAGACTGGCATTTGAATTAACGTAATATGTTAACTTTAACACTAACATTTGTAATAATTCGGACATTTCACAGTAGTAAGAACGAGGAGATTGTAAATATTAACACAAAACACTACCAAAGTTTTGAAAAACCCCTCTTCATTCTGCACGCGGTCTCTTTAATATATACACGCTGTGGGCAAAGCCAGCAGTGGCAAACACACAGACAAAATTGTATTTCCTCCTAGCGGTAGTATTCTGACGTCACTCAAACTAGTTGGTTCATTTGAATAGTGAGGAAAATGTTAGAGACAGGGAGGGAAGATGGCCGACTTGTGTAAAATTTATATTTGACGATTGACAGTGACAAAATTGAAAATCTAAACCATATTCACAAGGTTAGGATTCCCGCATCAGATCTTGACTGATAACGGCTCTCAGTTCAAGGGGAAACTAACAGAAGAAGTCTTTAGGTTATTTCAAGCCAAGCACTTTCATTGTAGTCCGTATCACCCCCAAGGGAACGGCCAGGTAGAGAGGTTCAATTTGACTCTCATTTCTATCCTGAGAAAGCTGGCACATGAGAAATCTGATACGTTGGACCAATATTTGCCAGCTGCATGGTTTGCTTATCGGGAAGTTCCACATAATTCAACCGGGATGGCTCCCGCAACCCTGTTATTTGGGAGGCCAATAAAAGGTCCACTGGAAGCCTTACTAAGGACGTGGACAGATGAGAAGGCAGAAGAGACTGTTACCTCATCATACCAATATGTGAACGAACTGACCACTCGTTTAAAAACTAGTTGGAAACTGGCAAATGAAAATTTGAGACAAGCCAGGAAAAAGCATGCTGCTTATTATAACAAAAAAGCGAAGGATAGGGAGCTTGCTGTAGGGGAGAAGGTGCTTCTTCTTTTACCAGGCAGCAACAATAAACTTCAGATCGGATGGCAAGGTCCAAATACGGTTTTGGAAAAGGTATCCAGAACAAATTACAAGATAGACAAAAAGGGAAAGGAAAAAGTCTATCATGTGAACCTTTTGAAGAAATATCTGGACAGACAAATCCAGGAATGAACACACTTAATGGCCTTGCCAATTGCCACCGAAATGAAAAATGAACCTCTCACCTCAGTTGAATATCCACTGAAGCCCAGTGAAACGTTTGAACAGGTGAAGATCAGTAATCACCTGACAAAAGGACAAAGGGAGAGGATTCAAAAGGTCCTGGAGAAACATACAAATGTGTTAACGGATAAGCCGGGGCACACACATTTGTTGGAATATGATATGAAACTACTAGACCCAACACCCATCTGTATACGGCCTTATTCTATTCCGTTCGCTAAGGAAAAAGCTTTGAAAGAGGAGATAGATTATTTGTTACGAGAAGGGATTATTTCTCACAGTGAGTCTCCTTATAGTTCCTGTGTGGTTTTGTTCCGGAAACCACAGGGAGAACATAGACTGTGCATCGATTACAGGAAACTGAATGCTGTCACAGAAGATCAGGTGGATCCATTACCTGATACTACGCAACTTTTTGCCAGGCTGAACAAGGCAAAATATTTTTCAAAGGTGGATCTGAGCAAAGGTTATTATCAAATTCCAGTAAAGCCTGAGGTTCGACCTTACTTAGCATTTAGCCCCTCGGAAGGACATTATGAGTTCAACATGCTACCGTTTGGGTTGAAAAATGCCCCGAGTGTGTTTTCTAGGATGATGCGAAAATTGTTGGATCCCCTGAAAAATCCATGTATCTCGAATTTCATGGATGATATCCTCATTGCTACTGAAACTTTTGAGGAACATGTTAACTCTTTGACTATGCTGTTTGATAGACTCAGAGAGGCTAACTTGACCGCTAGACCAACAAAATGTTGTATTGGGTGTAAAGAGTTGGAATTCTTGGGACATACCGTACATCAGGGTAGCATGACCCCTGACCCCAAGAATCTGGAGAAACTGAAAAGAGCACCTAGGCCACAAACAAAGAAAGATGTGCGATCTTTTGTGTCGTTGTGTGGTTTCTACCAAAAGTACATTAAACAATTTAACTCTATATGTGCTCCTATGACAAATTTAACTCGAAAGGGACAACCTGATACAATAAATTGGTCCGCACAGTGTGAATTGGCTTACCAGGAGTTAAAAGAAAAACTCACAAGCAGGCCAGTATTGCAATTGCCTGACTTGAATCAAGAATTTGTCGTGAGAAGTGACGCAAGCAATGTGGGCTTGGGCGGTACATTGTTGCAAAGGTCCTCCTCACAAGATGGGGAATTGAACCCAGTCGCTTATGCAAGCCGCAACTTGAACAAGGCGGAAAAAAATTATTCAACAAGTGAGAAAGAATGTTTGGCGTTAATATGGGCTATAAAAAAAATTCAGATTTATCTATATGGCAGGACATTTGTGGTCCAAACGGATCATTCACCTCGCGTATTCCTGTCACATGCCAAGCATAAAAATTCCAGATTATTAAGATGGTCATTATTATTACAGCCATACTCATTTCTGATTGAATATATTCCCGGCCCTCAGAACGTCGGCGCAGATTTTCTGAGTAGACATCCTTGTGATGAAAATCAGAAGAAAATGTAGGACTTTATTTGCGCTAAGTTATCTCACAGATTGTAACCTGCAATGGATGCATGTTTTAGGACGGGAGGTGTGTAGTAAAATCTGTGAGATAATCGCTTATTTCAGTAAGATTTTAGTCCTATGATGAATAAATACACCAGCCCTCAGGTGTCTGACGGGTTTCATCTTCATCGCCAGTAGGGCGATGCCTTTTGTGCAGTGGGAATGCAAAGAAATGACCCGCCGTAAAAATCTAACACGCTTTATTTTCGGTTTCGAAAACGTAGAAAAAGAAAAAAAAACCTTTTAACATCTCGCCGATCTGCTGCACGACACGGAGGGGGTGGGGGGGGGGGGGGGGGGGCTTGTAATTAACAACTTGCCAACTGTGAGACCAGACTGGCATTTGAATTAACGTAATATGTTAACTTTAACACTAACATTTGTAATAATTCGGACATTTCACAGTAGTAAGAACGAGGCGATTGTAAATATTAACGCAAAACACTACCAAAGTTTTGAAAAACCCCTCTTCGTTCTGCACGCGGTCTCTTTAATATACACACGCTGTGGGCAAAGCCAGCAGAGGCAAACACACAGACAAAATTTTATTTCCTCCTAGCGGTAGTATTCTGACGTCACTCAAACTAGTTGGTTCATTTGAATAGTGAGGAAAATGTTAGAGACAGGGAGGGAAGATGGCCGACTTGTGTAAAATTTATATTTGACGATTGACAGTGACAAAATTGAAAATCTAAGCCATACTGAAACTGACCATAAAAATCATATGGTAGTATAGCTTAGAGTCCCCTGAGCAAAAATATGTTTTAAAAAATATGGTAGTCCAAGTATTAGCCAAGTTATTGAGAAAATACAAAATGTTGTTCTTGCTCGTTATACATAACGTTAGTGGGGACGCTAGTTTAAAAAAAGAGGCATGGTGGTAATTCAAATTCTATTAGTTGGTATAGTAGTAAAAGGGGAGAGATAGGAAAAATGTTAACTAAAACGAAACATCTTTTTCTATTGGGCATAACTAACGCAGACTGACCAATGGACTACGAGGCACATAGTTTGTTTGGAATTGTTTTTTTTTTCAAACTAAATTTAAAAAGTTGTAGTAGTGCCTTCTTTCATTGGTCGGCTCTAATAGATATTGGCAAAAGGCATAGTGGTATCTTGGCCATTTGACTAGAAAACTTTATTCTAACACTTACGTTGAGATCAGATGTGATAGCTTGTAAAATTAAATACTAATTCACTATCTGGACGGGGCAGAGCAAAACTGAGGCCATATTCTTTGCCAGTCAACGTTATTTGTGACATATTTCTTTGAACTAGTGGTAAGAATGCTTTATGTATTTACATGCTTGATTAAAACTGAAAAAGTCAGATACTGCTGTGGAAAAGTGAAGGACATGCCGGAAGCAAACATTATTGAGTCCTCACATTGAACTGTATTTGACTGTTGCATACTATTATGATTTTGTATTAATATTTTGAATTGGAATTCAGGAAGCCTCTGTGTTCTATGAACACTTTTCAACATGCCTAGAGCATTTATAAGTTAGAAAAGAAAAGAAAAAAATCATATAAAAGGAGATGTGGTGACTCCACATTATTGCATTGAAGCAAACTATGTAAAAGTACAGTGGCGTATCTGCCATAGGGACCTGTGGTGTGGTCACAGAAGGGTGTGAGTCATAAATTAGGGGTTGATGCACATGAATGCACAAGAGGCTGACCCCATACCGTCATGTATAGATAGGGATAAGAAGTTGTGATCAGGTTGAAAAGGCCAGGGTGTCTTTTTATTGCAGAGTTTTATTTCCTGTTACCATCCGGTGACAGGAAACCTGATGAGTGGGGGTAAAGTTTCCATTAAAAAGTTTAAGCTGTCAGCTGATAGCCTGAAGGAGCTTACATGTGGGTGCTGATCGACATTGTCTCTACATTGATATACTGACTTATATTCGACCTACGAAGAATCCCAGGTGACATGTTATCAGCTGGGACCTCTGACATTTCATCCTAAGAAAATAATTCCTATCAAAATAACATTGAATCATATGGGGCTTGATGTAAACAACAGCTCCTCATAACATATGACAATCACTAACAACTAGTAAAGTTTGATTCTGTGAATACACCTATAGGAACTCTATATTAACATATATTCATAGGACAAAGAGTCCATATTTTAGTTACCACATTATATGTAAATATATTTCCTCATTTTCAAAGACCTGTCCAAAAGAAGTTGGCGGGACAGGCAGATTAAATTGTAAAAAGAAAAAACATTCAAATTTTAAAAGAAAACTTTAACCACTGTCTTATTCATTGTATTATAGTGAGTTAAAGTGTATTGTGTTGATGTATCATCATCTTCATTTCACCCCTAGACACTAGAGACATCATACACCAGCCACTAGAATCAAAATACGGACTGTGTGAGATCTAGGGAGGTAGCGTTAGGTTCCTTGATCAATATATCATCATCATCATCATTCCTTTTATAGTCAGGGACCTACATGTGCTTGACCTCACACAGTTAACACAGACACAACTATCTTTCTTGTTAGGTATAACATCTTAACCTCCCCAGCAAAAATTACATTTGCTACAAGAACCACTACAGAATATTCCTATTGTCCTATGATGACAAATTAATTCTGACATGGTTCAGAACCATTCATAGATTAGCCAACATATAGTCGTACATTTGAATATATTTGAGATTCTATCTTCATTTTTTGTAAACTTTACATAACAGAGTCTGTTGTTATTTTCTTTGTAATAATTAATTGGGTTGTATAGTTTTAGTAACATAAATCTACACCCTGGGGGCAGAGCCAAAATTAATAAACACTATTGGGTCAGGATATTTTTAATGTGGCTGGGCACCAAATCTCTTATCCATCTATATGTACTATACATAGTCCTTTGTAGGATATCGGATAAAGAATTTATCGCCTAGAGAATATCCTGTTTAGTTTCACCAGAATTCTCTTAGAAAGTTTTTTGAGTGAACTAATTCCCGAGGAGAGACTGTGCATTCAACCTGCAGTCTGGAAAAGTTTCCTCTAGAGATTATCTTTTATTCTTCCATCAAGTCTGTCATACTTACACTTTCTCCCCTCAAAACACAACCATTTCGCTACACTGGGACGCTCGTGTCCGGGATCTACTTTTTTCATATTTAGACACTTGTCTGAGATATGAAAACTCTTATCTTTTCTAGACCACTACTGCTGTAGGTACTTGTCACTTATTGGTGTCCAAATCTAGGATTATATTAAAGAGGGGACACATAAATTACCCTAGACTAAATTACACATAAATTTTTACAAGAAAAATAGATTTTCAGTTATGTTATGAAAACTATTCTTGGTGGTACTGCTGGTTATTAGTTACATGTTGTTAAATAATATTTAAGTTATATGTTATGTAAGCTGGTTTTAAATAACATAGGTTGTTAAAATACTTTAGTTTAGTTACGGCTATAGAAAGTATTTAGGCCTGTATTTATTTGATAGTGAGTTAGAGATCTCATACTCGCTCAGCAAAACCACTGCTGTTAAAATGGATGAGATAGAAGGACTGAAGAAATGGACAGCGCAATCATATAAGATTGGAAAATTATGTGGCTTCTCGGGAAGTTTGCTGGAAAATTATGTCTCGGAACAGGTAGAATGTTTTATGAGCATAATGGGGCAACAGAACGAATGGAGAGCAAAATGCAAGGAAGAGAATGTGGAACATGAGAGACAAAGACAAGAAAAATCCCTCCAGTGTAAGGAAGAACTGCAAGAAATGGAAACTCAGTTTCAACCTACAAAAATGGAATCAAGGGATAAACTGGAATCTAGGAATACTTATCATGCCACTCCTTTGCCAGTTGCATTACCATCTACAGGGGTAAATATAACTGCATCACATGAAGCCGAGTCTATGTCTCAGAATTCAGGCTCAGACAGAGCAGAGGCTAGGATATCTAAACAGAGACCTCTAGACTGTCCTGAAAACAAGATTAAGCACAGCTGTGCTAATAATCTGAAGAGACCTTCCTCATCCTCAGCAAAAACTCACAACAGGCATACTGAAAACAACCGCACCAAAAACCTGGTAAATAGGATCGCTCAAGTAAATAGGATCACTCAACGGAAAAGGAGTACGCAAACCTATGGGAAGGGAAGGGATGTTCTTGAACATCACCTGTCGGCCACCCTACATCAGTTAGACTGTAGGCGCCGAGACCCAATCCCAAAGACTTCATACAAAGCTAAGGTCCCTACCATGGATGGGAACTTGACGAAGGCCCGGAGTGGATACAGGGATTCTCAAAATGTGGAGACTGCCACAGTAAATGGAGAAGAAATCACCTGTTTGTATTATCAAGATCTTGGGTGTGATGCCCTTGTCTCAGCCTCTGTCGTTGACCCTGATCAAGTCACTGAAGAGGATGTTGAGGTAACAGCACCCATGATAAACAACAGAAGGATGATTTTGCCTTTAGCTTGTGTAGAAGTTAGGTCGAACTTTGTAAACGGCAAAGTAAAGGCCGCAATATTAGATGAACGAATTTACCCCATACCTCAAGGAGGGAAATATATCATCTTAGGAGACTCAGCACGATCCAGAGACAGCGTGACTGAACAGGCTATGGAGACTCCAATGCCTAATTCATCTTCCAATATTTTCACTGAAAAGTTGGAAGAGTGCAAAGGGGATGACCACCCCAGTGCACTTAATTCTGAACAAGTTTTGATAGTCTCACCCACTATCTGCATGCAGAAAGTGAAGCCGGGCCAGAGTTTCTTGGTACCTGGTGGGATGAAACAGGTTTCAGAAATATCTTCCGTTAACACAGAAGAAACGGCTGTAGAGGAACATGACCCTCAAGCACTTAGTCTTCACTCAGTTCCGATAACCTCACCCACTCTCTGGGATCAGAAAGTGAAGCAGGTCCAGAGTTTCTTGGTACCTGGTGGGCAGGAACAAATGGTAGACATATCTTTCTCTGTCACTGGAGAAACAGCGATAGAGGAGCATACACACTCTCATACCTGGGGAGATAGGTATGTGTCCTTAGGCAGGTCAAGTAATATGACTAAAATAAGGTTGTGTATGAGGTTGGCAACCTCATCATGCAAAACTATTTGCTATAGACCGCATTGCAAGCAGAGTGTAGGCTTTAATGCAAGCTCTTTGCCAGGAGGCAAGCTACAATGTAGGGTCCACAAGGGGGAACATAAGAGAGGGAAGATCATACGAGCAGGATTGCTTAATGTACCTCAACTCCTTGATAATGACGAAACGGATAGAGATGTGTTGATTACAGGCATACCGTTCGACAGAGGGAAAAGAGGAAACAATGGGATTGAATTAACAAGAGATATGAAACAGGAAGGTATTAGCAGACAGAAGAGAATAGTCGGCTCAACTTAAGTTAGCCGTAGGCATAACTTTTAAAAGGGGGCCTATGTCACGAAGTGTATTCGCCTTCTTTTATCTCTGTCAATCTTTTCTCATACCAAAACATTCCTTTTCTCTAAATTCTCTAGAATATCTACCACTCGTCAAAACACATCAGGAGATCTCCCATTTTCTTCTGAAATTCCTTTTTCTTAAATCTAGGTTACCAGCAAACCGCTGTGAACTTTTAAACCGCGCCCTGAATAATTACAGTTTAGCCAATGGATAGGCAGCGCGGTATATTGTCTTTTGACTTTTGACCTCAGCAACCACCATGGAGTATCGCCTGGTATCAAAATGCCACGTACCGGCCAGTTTGTGTGTGTGTTTGGGGGATGGAACGTAATGTCAAAAATAGGTCAGGTGCCCCACCCCTAACGTAGGCAAATTAAAGCCACCAAACAGAACCCTGGAGGAAAAATTGGGCGCGATTCTCAAGCGGGATTCTGGCATTCTCTCGCTAGCCGGCAGACTGACCGGGACAAAATGGTTGCTCCCAAGAAATACAGAGGGGCCCGATCATTTTAAACAGCAATGGATCTTAACATCAGTTATGCTATAGTATTTCTTAGATAATAGATAGCACTTTGTTATTGATGTTAACTATGAATGTTCGTTAGATTTCTGATGGACGATTAGCGTCCAGCAGATATGGGAAATGACTTCTCTGGCAAGATTACTAATGGAGCTTCAATTGTTTGTCAATCCAGTCCTACCAGGTTGTCATACCAGAAGACCTAAGCATATGCAGTGTTCTCAAGGGCAGACATACTCCATCCCAGTTGGTGATGAGCCCTGTGTCAAGACGGAGAAGATGCAACTTGCCATCCTCTGAAACCCTAAAAAGAACTTGCTGGACCTGGAGTGCTGGGCCATATTGAACCCCTGGCAACAAGACTACTTAAATTCAGCATCTGAGATGAGTATCTGAACATGCCAGCAGAACCACTACAGAATATTCCTATTGTCCTATGATGACAAATTAATTCTGACATGGTTAAGAACCATTCATAGATTAGGGAACATATAGTTGTACATTTGAATATATGTGAGATTCTATCTTCAATTTTTGTAAACTTTACATAACAGAGTCTGTTGTTATTTTCTTTGTAATAATTAATTGGGTTGTATAGTTTTAGTAACATAAATCTACACCCTGGGGGCAGAGCCATAATTAATAAACACTATTGGGTCAGGATATTTTTAATGTGGCTGGGCACCAAATCTCTTATCCATCTATATGTACTATACATAGTCCTTTGTAGGATATCGGATAAAGAATTTATCGCCTAGAGAATATCCTGTTTAGTTTCACCAGAATTATCTTAGAAAGTTTTTTGAGTGGACTAATTCCCGAGGAGAGACTGTGCATTCAACCTGCAGTCTGGAAGAGTTTCCTCTAGAGATTATCTTTTATTCTTCCATCAAGTCTGTCATACTTACACTTTCTCCCTCAAAAAGAAACCATTTCGCTACACGGGACCTCTAAAATGTTTAGAAACACTGATCTAGAGTAACAATTAAAGCTTGTACTTTTCCTCGAAATCACCAAACTTTAAGGTAAAGGTTGTTTTTTGCGAGGGGGTGTCGGGGGAAGGGGGGGGGGGGGAATAAGATTTTTAAAACTAGTGTCTAGCCTAAATGTTTCCCGGGGTTTGAAGTCCTCTAGTCCAGATTATATCCGGGGTGTAAGTATTTAAATGGAATGACAAGACCAAAAATATAGAACTGATGGAAAGAACTAGATAAATATCAATGGGAAAAGAAGCGGGGGGGGGGGGGGGGGGAATAAGATTTTTAAAACTAGTGTCTAGCCTAAATGTTTCCCGGGGTTTGAAGTCCTCTAGTCCAGATTATATCCGGGGTGTAAGTATTTAAATGGAATGACAAGACCAAAAATATAGAACTGATGGAAAGAACTAGATAAATATCAATGGGAAAAGAAGCGAAGAACGGGCACCGATATTGGATGGAGATACATTGGGACAAACAATTGACAGCATTACAAGGCCATACGTGTTCTGTTAGCACCCCCCCCCCCCACCCACCCAATAAAACACAAAGAAAAGGTATTATGCTTTTGAGTGGTTTATTAACTGTGCATAACTGTCTTAATAGTGTCCGATGACATCCTCTCCTAGCTGTCACCCGAAGCAGACTGCCCCTTTCCGCACCCCCTTAATACGCCACTGCCCTCGTGCATGTCGTACAAGGCGACTTATATGAGGTTATGCATGAGGCTGCCAACCTCGTCATGTAAAACAAATTGCTACAAAAGCCACCCCTGTATGAGCATGCGAATGCTCCTTAATAAGGAGCGAACAGGAAAAATAAGTGATAATATCTTTTTTTTTTTTTTTTTTTTTTTTTTTTTTTTTTTTTTTTTCCTTAACCAGCGGCACTTGGGCTTTCAGCCCTTCGGCCCAATGACATCCTTGCGAGTCCAGCTCCTAGGACTGTCAACCCGAAGACTTCGACCTTCCAACCTTTCAGGATACTGGTCACTGCTTCCCTTTCCGCACCCCCTTCCCACGCCACTGCCCAGGCATGTTCGTATCAAGGCGAGGCTTATATGAGGTCAAATTTCCGGCCGTAAACATTTCTTCAAACGCCGACGCCCGGGTTTGAACCATGAACACCTGGTCGCCAGTACAACGCCGAAGCCATTACACCAGCGCGGCTCCCGGTGAGTGATAATATCTACCTGTGGTATGTTTTGGCCTGTTCCGGTATTTTAATTGCGCAGTTCTTCAGCCGTAAGCTTCTTAAAATAGATTCAATAGTCACGTGACGCGTGTTTGCATTCACACTCGCAAGTATGGAGGACACTTGTACTGCTAGTAGCATAGTTTATTTTCTGCTATATCAGTGCTTCTAACCTTTTAGAGGTCCTACACCCATTTACATCTTAAAAAGCCCCGCACGCCATTATCTTACAGCTCGCAAAATGTGCCAGAAATGCGAATAAGAGATTCATGTATGATATGAGAAAATGCTATTTACAAAATGTGACTACGGTTCGATATTTAATTTACGCCGTCATTGCTCTATTTTATACCAATGCATTTGATTTCTGTGTGTAATATATTATTTATGATTGTGACGGTATTTTCTCCCCTGCTTTGGAGTAGTGGTCCATGAATCATCATACGCTGAGGTTGCCAGCTTCAAATGACCAATAGCGAGTTTCACACAATAAAATTCATATGGTACTATTTACATATATATTAAGTTAGTTCACATGTTAGTAATAAAATATGAAATGTAAATCACAACTTACGCCAATCCTGGCTACAGACTTGTCGCACAGATGAATAAAAGAGACGAATCTTTCTCTTACACGTGTCTGGGATTTCTTTTGATTTTACAATATTGCCCCTTCTGTCTCTGTGTTTCTTCAGTTTCCTTGTCTTGGTGTTCCTTATTAAAATTTGAAAGAGATTTCCTGTGTTTTATAAGTCTTATCTGGTTCTCCAATAAAAGGTCCAGATAACAATTAGGAATTATGAATCTAGTTCTTCACTCTGGCGAAGGTCCGGTGTTGTCTTGGCGAGCGTGCAAATCACAGAGAAACAAAACTGTGAAACTGGTCAGCCTATATTCCCCCCAATGATGTTATGAATTTAATCAGAAAGATCCAATCATTTCAAACAGGTCGGGTGTGGCACTTTCCAAATATTTCCTACACGTAAAATTTTGCAAAAAGGTCACGTCTCCCGTATATGGTAATATGATGTCTTGCATACACTCTCACCAACACACTTGTATACTCATATTATCTAAAATGTAATAAATCCATGATTACTTTTTACCCAGTGACCGGAAGCGATTATATCACTCTTGTGTGCCACAAGTGTCACACAGACGGTAATGTTGGGGTAGCAAGGATGACCCGGAAGCGCTTATGTCATAACTCGTGCACGGGTTATCAGATGTTTCGCCAGACAAACAAATCTGGTTCTATTCAACACTCCTTGTCGCTCAAAAAAATGGTCAGACCGATATTGTGATAAAATACTGACGCTGATCGTCTAATAACCTGGCGTAACTTAACACGTCTTCGGGATGCGTGAATGCGACACACTAAGATAATTACTCCCGTAGCAAATACTGCCATAGGGGAGTGGCGTGTTAGAGACTTCACCATGCTATGTCCAGCTGTAACGAGGTTTTTTTAAGTTTATATGTAAGTATTTTATAGTTGATAGTAGATGGATATCCAGGTGTATCAAATGATACCAGGATAGTATGCCAGTCAAGTGTTATGGTCTTAAAAGTAATACCCCAGTCTTAGAAATAAGCACTGGTGTATGGATATCATAGAAATAGTCAGACTGTGAAAATCCTGGCCCAGATGGTAAGAATTAGTACCAGGATTTAAGGTGTCTCCTCCCTGTGACTTTCTTATGATTAATTAATTTCTAGGGGATAAATAAAAATTTACTTTAAACACAATTGTAAAAAGTGAATAAGTCCTCAGGTACAATTATAATCCTTTAATACTTACATTAATCTTCTTTTTCTGCTTTTTGGAAATGAGCATTAAAGTATACACAAAATATTCACACCATTAATGTTATTTCTTAACTAATGTGTTGGTAGGAATGTCTTTCCTTCTGGAAAATTAATTTACTTGAAACAAAGTCCTTTAGCAATTTTAATAAGTATTATTGTCCTTTACACTTCTGGATCTTGAACAATATCCTCTTGTATAGTAAAGTTAATGAATACTGGAATCAATGTTATTATATCACTGTTCTCTTAGTCCTGTGACTTTACAGATTACTGTCACCAGTTGACAGAATTCTACAATAATTGGAATACTGTTGTAGAAGTTTGTTTCATATCACAAACATTGGCTGTTGGTTCATATATGGATTCTGTCAGTGCCTTAATTGACACTTATCTTTGAATCTTGATAGTGCTGGAACTGAACGGTCACTGTATTTATCAGCATTGGCAGACCCAGCAATAGGGGTACCAACGACCAGCTGAAGTTCACTCTTTGGGGTCCTGCACTTTTGTGGGATTGCCTCTGATGAACAACACAGGCTTCTGATACTTGACAGTCTGGTTTGAGTTGTTACATGAAACCTGGAACACCATATCAGTCTTGGCTAGTATCTGTCTAGATTTATAACTGACTAGTACAGATGTCAGACCAATCAGTCATCAGATGTCGAAGTTATACAATCATAGTAAGTAAGGACATCATTTCAGTGATACAGTGGAAGCATTAACATTTCAATTAATTGTAACTGACTAGCACAGATGTTAGACCAGTCAGTCATCAGATGTCAAAGTTATACAGTCATAGTAAGTAAGGACATCATTTCAGTGATACAGGATTAGTATTAACATTTCAATTATTTATAAGTAGTAACCATCATCTGGTTTGATCCTCTCCTGTACATCCTTAATATTTTATAGTTTGATCCTTCCAAATATTAAACACAGATCTTCTAATATTCCTGAATATGGTTGATCCTTCACATTAGATACAAATTGAAATACTGAGGCCATTCTTAGCCTCTACACAAAATTAATACACATCATATATTACCCTGCAATAAATAAATTATATACATGATAGTTATCATAATTTCAGCTTACCCTCAGTCTTCAGAAAACAGACTTACTTAATCGTTCCCCTTCAGACACTGGACTTAAATTATTTGGCAGATTGCTCACAATTCAGATGGTAAAGGCGTAGTGACAAACTCTGCGTCCAGTCTGTCTCAAACTTTCTTTCAGTGTGTCCTTTCAATTTAGCGCTCCGCTTTTTATTGGCTCCCATCTTACTGCCGAGAGGTACTGACGTCACAGTCTAAGACTAGGCCTGACATTTTCTTATCGAACCGGTGATTTTAGAAGAGGTGTGCGTTTCTTAAAACTTTCCCTTCATCATTCTCAGCTTGTATACTATCGATCCTGTTCCAACTTATCTTGTTTTATTCAACCTATCTTCCTATCCATGTATTTCCACAATCTGTCACTTCTTTAATTTTCTATTTTCAGCAGATGTGGGTTTTCAGGCTTTCAACTCAATTGTAGACACCAGTAATCAGCATTTATCTATGTACATGATAAACACCTACCGCTGTTCCTTATATAAATTTATTCACAAACCTCTCCTGGAATCAAAGGTGAAATCCTTTTCACAATAATTTCATTCTGAAAGGCATAGTTTCGAGTTAATGTGCCATCCTGAGCTCAGGTAACCATCGGTGATCATAAATTGTAATCAGGAACTACCGCGAAATCGGGGTTAACAAAACACCTCTAGTCCATTAGGTCATTCCTGAAACGAACAACGAGAAGTCTGTGATTGGCTCACTAAGATTAAAACAGAATCACAAAATCTTTGGAAGGTGAAAACCAGTCCTAAATAGTGTTTACTAGTTTAATATTAACTTTGGAATTCGCGAGGTGTGTCTGAGCGTATTTCATCTGGCAGTAGACGAAATTAGAGACCTGTTTGTGTTTCAGAAAGGACCGACTTTGCTTTGTTTCAATGATAGGTTGTTACCGCGGTATTAAAAGAAGCTGTACTTAGTATATTTACAATACACTGTAATTCACAGACATCTTGTTGCAAAAAATTTAAGTGATTGGCTTCACAAATCATTAAATACTGTTGTAACAGTGATTAATAGAATTAAGTCCCATGCTCTGAATTCTATACTATTTCGAGAGCTTTGTACTGAGAATGATGAACAATTTGAACGCTTGCTGGTGCACACAGAAGTCAGATGGCTCTCAAAAGGAAATTGTCTGAGACGCTTTTATGGTCTGTTTGAAACTGGTAGAATTCTTTAAAGACTCTCATGCTTTGCTCGGTACAGAACTAACGAACATCGGGCATGACATTGCATATTAGTCAGATTTATTCACAAAGTTTAACGAAATAAATCAACAACTGCATGGAAATGATATTAATCTTATAAAAGTCAAATCTTTCGTTTCCACGTTTCTGGCCAAATTAACGCTATTCAAACGCAATATTGGCCGTCGCGAGCTAATCCAATTTCCCAGCCTCTTTGAGTTGGAAGAGAAAAAAAAAATACCAGAGGATAATCTTCAAATATATTTGTGCACACCTAGAGATGCTGCTTAAAGACATGTCTCAGAGGTTTCAGGATCTTCTTTTGATCACTCATAAACGCTCATAAATTGGTGGTTACTGGACATCAGTTGATATAAACATACTGGTCACCACATTGATAAAGTCTTGTTGCATTGATACATGTTCTTTTTTCTGAGGCACTGTTGATAAGGTGTATTGGTGTAATTGGTCAACTCTTTTAACCGGGCACAGTGTCAGGTATATATGTCACCTTGTCCTGGGATACAATGAGGCCCCGACAAGAATACAGTGTTGACAATGAGTGTTGCAATGAATGTAAATACGCGAATGTGTAGACTGTTCTGTGGAGTTGACTGAAGGTTCAAACACTCATTCATGCGTACCTGGAAGTTACTTATGCAAACCACTGTAGACGTTTCAATAGTTTAATTTGACGCACACACTTGACAGAACGGGTACAGTTACAGCAACACAGGTCGACATCAATAGCATAGTGTTGACCCACGGTGTACAATAATAAATTGGCATTCATGTTGAGGAAAATCACAATGGAACATCAGTATATAAGCATTCAGAGTTCCATATCATTGTCGTGAGAAATTCTAATCCACATATATAAATTAAAACGTAAATGTAAAGCCTAACAAATAAATTTAATAAAAGGAAAGAAGAATGGTAAAGAACAGTGCTGTCACAATGAATGTACTCGAAATCCCCTTGTTTTCTCCTTCGTCTGCAAATTGTAACGTTTCACGTTGATAGTAAAAGCCTACTGCAGCATACACGCTTTCTACGATAAAACGGGTACTGCAGTTCTAAGAAAAACCTTGAGATACGCAGCTGACCTAGATTTAAAATTCCATTCATATCATTTTATACACTATGTTACCAAAAACGAATGGACAGATGGAATTAGGATAGAAAGAAGGGAGGGGCTGAAAGCCGAAATGCAGGCAATACTACCACAGTCGCGCGATACACAATTACTACCATCCCGCGTGTAAGGCCACAAACACTAGCTTTTTTTCAAATAGTCAGTGAATAAAAAACACTACTACTACAAGAATCAGGTTTAAAAACATGAAAAATGCTTATTAGGAAATATGAAATTCTACTGAATTACATCTAAGCTCCTGAAAGTACAGAAGACACCCTATGACAAAGAAGAGAACGCGTGGTAAAAAACAAATATACGACTATCTTTGGAAAACACATATTTTGAACGCCGCCATGTAGCTCGCTTTAACTTATATATTATTGTACGGCAGGACTTGCTAACCAAGAATATGTTATGTGTTATGCCTTTAGTCTATTAATAAAATAATTATGGCCAAAATAAAATAGTGAGGGTGCCTGACAGCATGGAATCATTTCTGCTCATAAAATTTTTTTATAACGTGTTTGAAAAAACATTACGTTACGGAAATAGCCTACCATGTTAACTCCTATTTGATTGGCGGGAATGAGATGTAAGACTAAACACGATTAGTTGGACTGCAAATACTAGTTTTTGTTGTTATGGGAAACGAATAGAAGGGGTACTTTTTTGAAAAGATGGGTAAACATGGCATGAATGGTAAGATCTGCCAATATACCCAATTCAGGGCGTCTGTTTCTTGTAATAAACCTACTAAGAACAGTGCGTTGAGCACCAGTGCATATTTTTTTTCTAAAATAAAAGCCTGGGAACACGAGGCATGATTGGTTAGAGTCTGCCAATTGAAATTCGTGGGACGGTGGTCAGAAGTCATACTGAGGCAGCAATCCTGAATTCTTTTCCTGCAGTCATCACGAAAGTTAAGATTCGTTGGCCCAAGGAGCTCAACATTATGTGCCCCCCCCCCCCCCCCCCCCCCCCCCCCCCCCCCCCACCCCCCCTTCTAAAATTGACAGTAAATAAAGAGGGACTAAAAACTGTTTAAATTGACAGGAACTGTGAACTTTTCCCAATGATCAAACACTTGAAGTCATGATGACAAACAACACTCTAGCTTGAAAAACAAAACCAGTATTAACTCATATTACTACTTCACAACTTACACACATAAGATAAGAAATATAAGCTATGTCAATACCAAGATTACAGTAGAACTCCATTTATCCGAACCCCATGGGACCGAGCATCGTTCGGATAATCAAATGTTCGGATAATTGGATTACATAATGTATCGAGTACATGTACACATATTTCTAAAAATAATTAACCATCACAAGGAAAATACACTATAAAACATATTTACTTGTACTGTAATAATAATACCCACACTGTATTAGATCACTGTATCACCAAAATCTTTTATTACACTGCAGTGCATGTACTACTTGTATTAATTATTTTTGTTAAGAAAGAGAAATGTTTTCAAAATAACATTACAAACGATTCAAAACCAGGCGCAACTTACGTATACATGTACTTGCACAGATGTAGCCCACTATTTAAAATAATGAGGAATCCTCTTTTGCACCAAACTGGATAGTCTCCTTTTGGCTGCTAAGTCCCGCATTCTCTTCAACAGCAGAAGCTGTGTAGGACAGCTGTCATCTTCTTGCTCGTACCAAGCCATCGCTGTTTCTAGTGCTATAAAGGCCTCTTCAGGACTTGGTCGACGTTTTGGTTTTTCTTCATAATCTACAAGTACAGCGTGTACTTCTGAGGAGTCTTCATCATCGGTCACTACATGTATTTGGTTTTCTTCTTGCACAAAAGACAAAATTTCTTCGTCATTCAAAAACTGAAAACCAGAATCATTATCATCTTCTAGCCACATGTGTGCATCATCTTTGTCACAGTCCGAAAATCCGGGCATTGCTTGAAACAGTTCCACAACTTCATTTATACAATCATCATTTGTGTCCACTGCAGTAGTTTCATTTCCTCCTTTTTTCCCAAGCAATCTACTCCAAGCCTTGTTGAGATTATCTTGTGACAGTGTGGTCCAAGCATCAGCTAACATATAGCAGCAGTCTTTGAGATTAAGCTTTTTGGAAAACGCCACCACACTTTCTTCATCTTCAGCCAACAATAAACGACGCAGGACTTCCTTCTTGTACATCTTTATAAGCTTTGCTATAACACCCTGATCCATTGGTTGAATCAGTGCTGTTACATTGGGAGGCAGAAAAATTACTTTAAAATTTGCATCAACTGCATTCAATGTATCCGTCTCTGGATGAGATGGTGCATTGTCCAGTAGAAGAATTACTTTTCCAGTTTTCTTTTCTTGTTCTCTCAACCTCTTCACATTTGGGATGAACTGATTTGTATACCAATCAAGAAATATTTCACTATTCATCCAAGCACTCTTCTGTGCTTTGTAACACAATGGGAGACATGTCACATTCTTTAAACAACGTGGTTTTTTGGCTTTGCCGATCATTAGCACCGGTAGACGATGACTTCCACTGGCATTCGCGGCTACCAAAATTGTTACTCTCTCTTTGCACTTTTTAAACCCAGGGGCAGCTGCTTCGCGCTGAGATGCAAGTGATTTTTGAGGCAATGATTTCCAGTATAAGCCAGTCTCATCGGCATTATACACATCATCGAGTGAATAACCTTCTTCTTCCAAAAAAGCCAAGAAAGTTTCTTTAAAATTTTTAGCGGCAGTTGCATCGCTAGATAAAGATTCCCCTTGAATCTAAAATTCTCGTATGCCATGACGAGATTTAAAGTTTCTTAACCATCCCTGGCTAGCCTTAAATTCAGGAGGACCGTCAAGTTGATTGTTGAACTGAAGTGCCTTTTCACACAACAGAGAACCAGAGATAGGTTCCCCTTTGCTTCTTCTTTGCACAAACCATATATACAAAGCCTCTTCCAAGTTCACATCTTTCGCATTTCTCATGGTTTTACGTTTCTTCGACCCATTTTCACTATCAAATTTCGATGCAAAACTCATAATTTTATCCTTGTTACTTTTGATGTCAGAGACGGTAGCTTTCCCAACATTGAAAATCCTCGCAAGTGAAGACACAGTTTCACCTTGTCCTAGTCTCTTGATAATTTATGTTTTCGTTTCAATTGACAAAACATTGCGGTTCCTTTTATATGCTTTAGGCCTACTGGAAGGTGCCATATCGCACAGAGAAATACTTGTACACCAAAATTATTCTGCTGTAGTAGCAGACACAATTATTTTAAGTTGAACTGTCTGTTTAGCCAGTGTTCTACCTAGAACGCACACGTACTTTGGATTGGTAAACCAGATATTAACTGACTTTATGATCTAACTGACTTCCTGTACGTAAGCGACCGACCATTAGCCATCCCATTCTCTACAAATTGTTCGCACACATTTGAAGTTTGCCGCATCAAAAGATTCAGAATTTTAGTCTAACGTGACTGTGGCATCTGATTTTTTTTTTTTTTTTTTTCTGGAAAAAGTGTTCGGATAATTGGATGTTCGGATAATTGGGGTTCGGATAAATGGAGTTCTACTGTATATTGATAAACTGTGTACATACTATTTGTAATTATATTGGATTGTGATTCCTGGTTCACTGTGTAGCTGAATCAGGATATCTCTATGTAAAGAAATCAATACATATATATATATAATTGACTTTTTTAAAACTGACTTAGTTAAGATGGTCTTATAGAGTGTTACATGTGTGTGATTGTCACAGTGTTGTAAAGTGTTGTGAAATAAATTAAATTGTTTATCTGTCTGTTGTTGTTGTGACTTACACTTCATCATTTACATAACCCTAGACATTCAACGTAGTCATCACAATATTTCAGAATAGGTCTGACTGAGATATATATATATGTGGTAGCAAGTAAGGTTATCTGTAATACTCCACATTATTAGATACAGATACCTTCACAGCTGATCTCAGTCAGTACACTAAGTCCCATATAAATAGTTATATCATCCCACTTTACCACAATCATATATAAATATTCATCAGGCCTTACTGACTGATCATGTCAGTTAATATACAAGGCTCCAACCTGGTTCCTAGACCGAACCTCTTTAGCATAAACGTAACTTGCTCTCTAGCGAAGATTCCGTTAAATACAGTTCAGCCAATATTTCTGAGAAAACCTTAAACTACCAATAGTAGGTTTTCCTTTCATAAGTATGATCTCTTTGTCATCTCCTGATAATAAGGGCGTCCCTGTTCTCTGGTAAATGATCAACAATACATAGCATTCCAAAATGGCTTCTAGTCTTGTAAACATCGCTCACCATCACGATGTACGACAAAGCTCCAATAAAGATTCAATTTATGAATATCAAAGTTTCCACAAGCATCAGCATAATCTGTCCTCATAATTGCTGTTCTTCTTCTTTGATCCTTAGCCGCCGACCGTCAAAGCAGTCAGTGGCCATCGCGCCTAGTGGCGTCTTGTAGGGCAACAACAAATTGATTCCACCTTGCTCGGTCGGTGGCCATCCTTCGTACAGTGCCCCAACTCTGGTTCATTCCCTGCATCTCAGCCTCCACAGTCCTCCGCCAGGTTGTTTTTGGTCGGCCTCTCTTTCGTTTTCCTTCAGGGGTCCAAAGCATAGCTGTTCTTGTGATGGCATCAGGGTCTCTTCTGAGGACATGACCAACCCAGCTCCAGCGTCTGCCAGCTATGATGGTGTGCATGTCCTCTTGCTTGCTACGAGTAAGCAGATCTTGGCTAGTGATGGCATTCGGCCAAAAGATTCGGTGAATTTTTCTTAGGCACGCTGTGTGAAAGGAGGACAATCTCGACATCTCCCTCTCTGCAACTCTCCAGCACTCCGCACCACAGAGAAGCACAGAAAGCACACAGCTCTGACACAATCCCAATTTTGCGCTTGTGCTGTACTGGGAGGACCTCCAGATGTTGTTTAGGCTAAAGAAGGCTGTTCTTGCCTTATTCATTCTGACGCTGATGTCTCCGCCCGCCCCGCCGTCTGGTGTCACCATGCCTCCTAGGTATGTGAAGGCATCCGTCTGCACCAATTGCCGATTCCCTACCGACATGGGCCCAGGGTTGCCCACACCGAGCGCCATGACCCCAGACCTCTTTAAATTTATGTTCAAGCCCACCCGCTGGCTGAATTTGTTAAGTCCATCCGTTCCCTCCCGGATGCGTCGACGTGAATGTGCTAGTAGTGCAATGTCATCCGCACACCCCAGATCCTCCAACGTAGAAAATGCCGTCCATCCCATTCCTCCTGGACCGCCCTCCGTTGTCCGACGCACCACCCAGCCCATGACTTCCAAAAACAGAGCGGTTGACAAGGGGCATCCCTGTCGCACTCCCGTCCTCACCCCAAAGGTCAGGTTGCTCTGCCCAACACTACACGTAAAGTTGGCATAGAGGCTTTTTATAATTGACACTATGCAGCTTGGAATTCCATAAGCCCTCAGTATTTTCCATAAACTGTCCCCATGCATGCTGTCAAAAGCCCCCTCAAAATCTACGAAATTAATGTAAAGCTGTCTTTGCCATTCTGAGCACCGCTCTACAATGTTCCTGAGAGCGAATATATGATCTACACATCCTCTACTCCCTCTAAACCCCGCTTGCTCCCTCCTCAGCCCGCGGTCCGCCGCCTCTGAAACTCTCTGTATAACCATCCCGCCTAGTATTTTGCTGGGAACTGAGAGAAGAGTGATTCCTCTCCAATTATTGCAGTCTGCAAGATCTCCCTTCTTGGGCAACTTGACAATTATTTCTTTGTTCCACTCTGATGGTGTTGTCCCCGTTTTCCAGACTTGTGCAAATAGTGGTTCTAATAGTTCTGCTGCTAGCTCAGGGTCTGTCTTAAATAGCTCTGCATCTAAGTTATCATGGCCCGGAGCTTTGCCGTTCTTTAACCCTTTGATTGCTGTGATGATTTCTTCTTTTCATGGAATGTCTGTATTCACATCTAGATCGTTTTCAGCCTCAGGAACATTCAGTTGTGTCTCTGGTGGTTCCTTGTTCAGAGTTTCTCTGAAGTGCTCTGCCCATCTTGTTTCCTGTCCCTCTGCTGTCGTGATGAGATTACCTTGCTTATCTCTTACTAATGTAATATTATTTGCACCTCGTTTTCCGCTGATGAATTTCATAATTGCTGTATAGAAACATAATCAGTGCTGCTAGATAATATGTCGTTCCGACATACTGACATAGGTAGATTCATGTAAACGTCTGCCCATCTTAAGCCTAGGAATGAACGAAGTCAGCAAAAGTACGTTTACCTTAGCATAAGAATACACTAGCAAGCACAAAAACGCTCTTCTCCTCGCGTTATTGAATGAACACTAGGGAACTCATGGATTTAACCATCACAGAAGAAAATATCTTCGTTCCCATCATCAAACGAGATCACAAACTCTGGGCAGGGCTAAGACATGACTTCCCGCCATAGGCTTCTACATCACTCAAGAACTCTCTAACCTATCTTCATCCGCCGAAAAGCACCTGACCCCAAAAGTATAGTACAAGAAAAATAGTTCCACCAAAACATACTAAGATATCAGGATATAAGACATACTCGTCCTACATAGACAAGAACTACACATAGATTCGGACCATAGACATTCTGAAGCAAGAACAATCTATTCCTAACCAAACACAGAATAGATTAAAGTAAGTCTAAATTCCTCCGCTGAGCTCAATTTTTAAGAACGATACAAAGAGCGATAACTCACAGAATGAACACCAATCGCCTAATCTGAGTTCTGTCCCTTTAGACCGAAAAACGTGCATTCACAGAGAAATACATTTTTATCAGACAAATAAATACATTTTACATTTGTATGCGTAATCCGTGCGTCACCAAAGAATATGTGCGCAACAATCACTATTCCAGATTAGATAATAAATCCATTCCTAGACACGTGCAGTGAGGAACTAGCAAGGATGGAAGAGGAACTGATATCGCTGCAAAATGACGCTGAGCTTAAGCCAATGTTCACAAAATCATATCAAGACTTTCAGTTGCAGAAAGAAGTCCCTGAACGCTATCCTGCAGTGTGGGGGAAAGATTAAAATGTTCTGTATTGCTTTTCCAACATCGTATTTAGTAGAGCGTGGTTTCAGCGCGGTTGTCGAACTTCTTTCAGAGCAAAGAAACAGGCTGCAAATTACTGAGACTCCTAACTTTGAGCCTGATGTTGAGAACCTGATATCACTGCACCAGGAACATCCATCTCACTGAAGTTAAAAGAACAATGAAGTAGGTTTGTTACTAATATACTCTCGTAG
>JAMPIV010003490.1:60000-125000 GCA_024509875.1 Oreohelix idahoensis | reverse complement strand
ATGGCAAAAACATCTCTTTCATATTCCTCGCCTAACATAATATTTACAATTTTACAGCAGGCTGGTAAAATTACTGACTCGGTAATTGTATGTGATTTCATCTGTTTTGCCACGATTTCGGCAACGGCATAACTTGCTTGTTGAGCTTTGTCAGAAATAGTCCAGATTTTTGGGTCTTTTGTTTAGCCTGACGTGTTTGATCAGCTATAAGTAAGCCCTTTAAAATATTCTATTGGTTTCTCGCATAAATGTGAGTGCTTTGTGTAAAGTTGTCTTTTCAGCTTACCTTTAACCACAGCTTGGTTTGCCAGTTTCTCACCACAAACAACAGACTTAGAACGTGGCTGCTCTTCTCCAGATGGAATGAATCCCAAGGACAAATAGTTTTCATTATAGTGGTGTACAACGGTCTTAGAATTAAGGCTAACTGTACTATGTGTTATGCTACCAGAACTAGTGTCAGCTACACTTTATTCTTTGTCTTCAACCAACTTTCGTTTTATAAATTAGAAATATGTCCATAAACCGTAATAAAAAAAAGAATCAACTAAATTCAGAAATAACAAAATAACCAACACGGGGTAATCTCCAAAAGAACGTTGCCGATCGGTCCGCACAGAATATTCACTTGAAGTTATTTCCCTTCGGCAGTGTGTCTGCTTTAGCAGTGTTTCGTGGCCATGTATCATAGTGTATCATAGAATATCATCCTGAACGGGGAAAAACTACAGAAAGTTGAAAGTTTCAATTATTTAGGCAGTAAAATGACTCAGGATGGTGACACAACAAGAGAAATTCATACTAGAATTGCTTTGGCAGCTAGCGCCTTCAATAGATTATCTAACATTTGGAAATTACGATAATTGAATATACATACAAAGCTTCGTCTGTTTAATTCAAATGTTATCTCAGTGTTAACATACGGCTGTGAGAGTTGGAAAATAACAAAATCATTCGAGAACAAATGTCTTAGAAAACTCATGAACATCAGTTGGAAAGAATTCAAGACTAATCGACAAATAAGAGAAGACTCTAGGCAGAAATATGTCTCCAACTATATAAGGAAAAGACGATGGTCATATATCGGTCATGTCCTACGAATGCAAAACAACAGAATACCATTGCAGGCACTCACTTGGGTTCCTGAGGGTAAAAGGAAAAAAGGAAGACCAAAAGAAACACTCAGAAGAACAATAATAAGAGAAGGAAGAACGTTGGGATTGAACAATGTGCAAGAGCTAAGAGGAGTGGCGTCACAACGAACAACCTGGAGAGCACTGGTTTCTGCCTTATGCGCCGTGTTTGGTGCTTAAAGAATTTATTATTATTATTATTATCAACTGTAATTAGGAACTGTCACACTGTTTGGGGTGCAAAACGCTGAGACAATTAAACAAAATACCAACAACCTGTGCCTTGGCACACCGGTTGAAAATCACTGGTCTATAGGTTCAGCGTTACCCGAAATTTAACAGGACTTGGCACACTTCGCGGATAACTGCTTTAGGGTAGGTAGACTGCGATAAGCGAAGTGAACCTTTTGTCTGGCCTACTTGCAGTGCTAGTTTCCCAGGTATACCCTTAGATCTCGACAAAAGTGACATTTCTCCTCGATTACTGTAGTAAGACGTATTCATAGTGGATTTAAATGTTGATGTTGTGACTTTTCTGCGTTTATTCTGCTGCATGGAACCATTATCTATGATAATAATTGTCATTGGATACAAAACGGGACTATTTTGTGTAACAAGATCAGTGATTTAACTACCGTCCGTGTGACAGGGCACGTCTCGAAGGCCCGAGCGTCGAACAGGACTTGGAAAGTATTGACTGATTTTTTTTTTTTTTTAATGTAAAACTTTTGCCTCGTTTTGGCGAGGCGCGACCCGTTCAACCAAGTCGGTTATATTAGGGCGCATGTCCAAACATAAAAGACCCCCAGGTTTGAAGTATTAATTATAGTATTGACTGAAAGGGTCCCTCGCCTTTTTACGCGTCCCTTTAATTTCATTTGACCATGTGTTTAAATAAGGGTTACAATACATCCTGAGATGCGCGTCCGGCCAGGTGTTTAAAAAGTGTTGAAATATCCGACATTCATGTGATTTACTATATAACCTCAAAGACTTCATTTGGAAAATTCTAAACTGAATTTCAGATCCGACGAGTGAATTAAAGTTGTCATCTCCCCAGTATAGAGTAAATAATTTATCAATAATCCTGTTTGCTTTCAGGTTGTTGAACTGTTTATAATAGATTATCATCTTTTAACGCAGGTTTTGTAATTTTCGCTCCGTTTGTTTATCGTCACCTGTTACGAGAAAAAAAATGCACTTTGAATGTTAAAACGGTATTAGGTTTAATCAGTTAAAACCTTGCCGGCTGTTGAAAATTACAAATACTTTTGACTTTAATATTGAATATAATATTAATTAATGACATTATATAATGTATTTACTAAACAAACCTACTCAAAGAAACAATGAAAAAAAATTAAAGTGTATATTCGCAGATGAATTGAAAAGAAATTCCCATGCTTTGTCAGTGGTCGGCTAGTTCAGAAGTAGAATGTCTCGTGTGCTGAGGTGGCACACTTTTCTCAGTTGCAAATAATGGAGCAGCAGATTTTTTAGTCACCACCCCCACCTTCTCAAAACCAAAAAAAAAAAAACCCACACACACACACACATACGACTATGAAAAGAAACAAAACCACAAGCAAGAAAGCACTTTCGTCTGAAAGTTCGCAATCAGAATTTACAAAAGAAACAAGCGCGGACCAGTACGAAGTTGTTGCTACATACGGCCCTTTTGCTTTTCACACTGTGAAACGTCACAATAGTTTCAAATCAGTGGGTTTTACTTCAAAACGCTTTTAATGATTCAGAAACTGCCAACAAATTTGCACACGTCAGAACCAAAACAACTGCTAATCGTCATTTCTGCGACTACAAAGCACTCGAATTTTACACTTTTTGAAAGAGTGAAGAAAACTGCGTTGTTTATTTTGGGGGTACCAATTATGTGAACAAACACAGCTTGGGCAAAGTGTTTGAAATAATATCATTCAGTATTTGGACTGGAAAGTTGGTGGTTTACCATTCAAATAAATTAAGGTGCACAATGCAACCAGGAACAATGTCAAAATATCTAACTGAAACACTTGTAAAATATGACTTGCTCAAAGAAATATGTTGCATTTACTTGGGATAATTCTAACAAAATATTATGTAGAATTAGGCATAATATAGAGAGTAACAATGTGTTTTTATGTGTATGTGACGGTATTGCCTCCCCTGCTTTGCAGTAGTGGTCCAACAGTGGCCAAAACTCAAGAGTATCTAATATGGGCTTTAAAGGTGTCTACCTTCGCACAAGATTACTCTTGGCAGAGATGCAAATAGAAGAAACAAAACACTTCTATCTCCAGAGAGTCTTCACAAGATATTCAGAATAAGCGAGAACAATACTGCTTTGGCTGAGTATGTTAACTCTGTAATTCTGCCGATGCTTTTGTGAAGGATTTAAGCACTTATTAATTTCAGCTCGTTTAAGCCCCCACCCCTGATTTACTCAGTGGAATTCTATTATTCTAGTATAGCTCTGTTTAGAGTGTGTGTAGTAAATTGACTGAGACAAACATGCAGTAACTTTAAAATGATTAAATCGAAGTTAAATTTGTATAATTACAAATAACAAAATTTAATAATCACTTAAGTTTTAACAGTTAGAAAAATAATTTGAATAGTTATGGATCAAGAAAAATTATCATCACGATCGTTATGGATTGTGAAATGTTACAAGAAGTTCAAGTCTTCTTCGTCTTCTTCTTTGATCCATAACCGCCAACCGTCAAAGCAGTCAGCGGCCATCACGCCTGGTGGCGTCCTGTAGGGCAGCAACAAATTGACTCCACCTTGCTCGGTCGGCGGCCATCCTTCGTACAGTGCCCCAACTCTGGTTCATTCTTTGCATCTCGGCTTCCACAGTTCTCCGCCAAGTTGTTTTTGGTCGGCCTCTCTTTCGCTTTCCCTCAGGGGTCCAAAGCATAGCTGTTCTTGTGATGGTATCAGGGTCCCTTCTGAGGACGTGGCCAACCCAACTCCAGCGTCTGCCAGCTATGATGGTGTGCATGTCCTCCTGGTTACTCCGAATAAGTAGTTCTTGGTTGCTGATGGTGTTTGGCCAAAAGATTCGGAGAATTTTCCTTAGTCAGATTGTGTGGAAGGAGGACAGTTTCGACATTTCCTTCTCTGTTACTCTCCAACATTCCGCACCATAGAGAAGCACAAAAATTACACAGCTCTCATACAGTCTTAATTTGGTGTTTGTGCTGTACTGGGAAGACTTCCAAATGTTGTTGAGAATAGCAAAGGCTGTTCTCGCTTTATTCATTCTGTTGTTAATGTCTTTGCTTGTTCCGCCGTCAGGTGTTATTATGCATCCTAAGTAAGTAAATGTGTCTGTCTGTTCTAACTTCTGGTTCCTTACTGTTATTGGCTCAGGATTGCCCACATTTAGTGTCGTGACCTCTGTCTTCTTCAGATTGATGTGCATGCCAACCTGCTGGCCATACGTATTCAGTCTATCGGTTTTGTCTTGAATGTGTTGATGTGAATGCGCGAGTATTGCAATGTCATCTGCATATTCCAGGTCTTCCAGTGTAGAAAATATTGTCCATCTAATTCCTCTTGGACTGCCCTCTGTTGTCTGGCGCATCACCCAATCTATGGCTGTCAAAAATAATGTTGTTGATAAGGGGCATCCCTGTCGTACTCCTGTTTTCACTTCGAAAGTTACATTACTCATTCCGACACTGCATGTAAAGTTAGAATATAGGCTTTTTATGATGGAAACAATGCGGCTGGGAATTCCATAAGCCCTCAGTATTTTCCATAGGCTGTCCCTGTGTATGCTGTCGAAAACCTTTTCAAAATCAACAAAGTTAATGTGCAGCTGTCTCTGCCATTCTGAACACTGCTCTATAATGTTCCTGGGGGTGAATATATGATCTACACATCTTCTGTTCTTTCTAAAGCCCGCTTGTTCTTTCCTCAGTTTATGGTCAACTGCTTTTGAAATTCTCTGGATGATTATCCTGCCTAGTATTTTGCTGGGAACTGAGAGGAGAGTAATTCCTCTCCAGTTGTTGCAGTCTGCAAGGTCTCCCTTCTTGGGCAATTTGACAATTATCCCTTTACTCCACTCTGTTGGTGTTGTCTCAGTTTCCCAGACTTGTGCAAATAGTTCTGCTGCTAGTTCAGGGTCTGCCTTGAATAACTCAGCATTTAGATTGTCGTGACCAGGCGCTTTTCCATTTTTTAACCCTTTGATAGCTGTGATGATTTCTTTTCTTGGGATGTCTGTATTTACGTCTAAGTCACTTTCAGCCTCAGGACCATTCAGCTGAGTCTCTGGTGGTTCCTTATTCAGTGTTTCTCTGAGGTGCTCTGCCTATCTTGTTTCCTGCCCCTGTGCTGTGGTGATGAGATTTCCTTAACGTTATGTTGTTTGCACCTCGTTTTACACTGATAGTTTTAGTTATTTTATAAACTGTGCTTTGTTCATTTCTCAGTGCTGCCTCTTCTGCCTGTCTTGCAAGGTCATCCAGAAATGTCCTTTTGTTAGCACGGGTTTGAAGTTTTACTTCCTTGTCCAGCTGACTGTACTGTTCACCATATATTGCCTTTAACCTGGGAGACTTAGCTTCTGTTTTCTTTCTTTTCATTTCCTTTCTCTTCGCTATGGTGTTAGCGTGTCTGGTGTTATCCAGTCTTGGCTCTTTCTTTCCTGGAATCCCAAGCATGAGATGGTGTTAAATTTCTGGTCGACATCATCGGTCTCTGTTCTTTCCTGGCTTTTGGTAATTGTCGTAGATTTAGGATAGGTATTTAAGATAGATAAGTCCCGTCTGAATAGAACTGGAAAAGGTGGTAGCTCAGTGAGAGATAAGATAAAGAAATAGATTTCACGAGTGAAATGGTGAAAGGTAGAGTCTGTCCCTGGATTTAAAAGATACTCTAGTCCCGACTATCTTACGACTGAAATTTGTTTATCAGACAGTTTACCTTAATATGTATATTGACATATACACTATTAACCCCTCACGTACACACACAGAGAGATAAGTGACGACAATTAGACACAGAACCGTGAAACTATATTAATGGAGTAGGGATATTGGGACGATCTGACCAACATACAGGTACTTAAGTTTTTATGTTCAGTTTATTTATCATAAAGAACCGTACAACATTTAATATCAAGATAGAAAAATACAAAAAATCATATGCTACAGAAATAATAAAAGAAATAGACCCGTAAGTGCAATTCCCTCTGTTGAGACAAGATCCCGTTAGAAGAAGGTATTAACCCCTAAAAGGTCAAAAGATTAGCACTATGGTATAGAATTTGACTATACTGTAAAGAACAAAGCTCTAATAAATCTATTCTGAAAATAAAATAACAGTACTAGCAAACTAAAAGAAAAGCAAACAAAGTGAGCACAAAGCTTATACGTTAAAAAGAATTACTCATTCCTTCTTTCTCTCTCTCCAGACAACCCGTGGCCACGTTCATTCGTTCTTACCTAATTGTTGATTAGCAGCGTCTGGAACAATCTTTAGGATACACACAGCAAATCCAGTGTTATTTTGGCAAAATAAACCCCAGCTCCTCAAAGACTGATTAAATCCTCCTCTTCGGGGAACGTTTACTTCGTTACTGTTATTAGGATTTCTGTTTATGTCACATTAATTAGTCTAGGTAAGAAAATTAACAGTGCTCACAGTGTCAGTAGCTTGGGATTCCAACACATAAAGAAATGTCAGGTATGTATCTTCTCTCAGTATAAAATTCCTTCTCACACCACAAATGGTCGATGGTCGGGAAATGTTAATGTTTGATTATTTCGCCACAACGGGCTGAATGTATATGAAATTGGGAAAAAAGAAATCTGGATAGCTATAGGTCCAGTTACAATTTATTCTTAATTCTTTTTTTGTTGGTACTCTGTCTCTTTCTGCATGTAAACAAGAGGCCAAACGGGTCAACCTTGAAGACCCGATATTTATATAAGAATGTTCTTTATGTACTGTTGGACTTAGATCCGTTGTTCTCATATTCAGGTTTAGGCGTAGGCTTAGGCCGCTGGTAGTTTTAGGTTTGCGACCCGTACTAGATTTTAGGAAGAAAATACAAACAATTAATCACAATATCCGTATCTATCCTAACCCGCGCAACGTTATAATTTATTATCCATTCGGTTATAAGATTTGATTAAAAACACACATGAGAAGCTTATCTTATCGGTCTTATTAACCCGTGAAATAAATTCTAGTCATTTACAAAATTGACACATGATGGATAGAAGATAAAGATACATTTCGTCAGTACTCATAATGAATAGTGCATTTACTAGTCGATTAAAATATCTCTTACTGGTTAATAGCAATTAATTAAATCAACGCTACAGCCGGAACAATTTAGCTATAAATTATTTTAATTCTGCTAGCCAATTAACAAAGTAAATCCTAGTGAAATATAAATGACGAACTTTTAACAATTAAATCACTCAACACAGAAAAACTTAGTGAAATATAATGCCGGACTTAACAATTAAATGACTCAAAATTCTAGTATAATATTTACCGCAACACAGAAATATGACTATCTCCAATCGGAAAAACTAAGAAATTCCACTGGTATAATGGATCTAGAATTCAAAGCTAGACGTCTGAAAATTCTGTGGGTACTAGACTAGATAAACTGAGTTGAAAAGCTGGAGTATATATATTAAATGGTCAGAAAATCGCTATCACTTGCTAGATTTCACGCCTTCGCTTAGATTTTGGGGAATTCTTCGGTCGAATGCTGAATCAAAGCTTATTTTTACACTTATGCCGACCGTAGACGTCTCCAACGAGCAACTAGTCTTTTTTATCTCGTCTCGTCTGTAGCTAATTACGTTCACGAACGAACGGATGGGGGGGGGGGGGAACTGTGATTTATCTCCCCTTTCCTCAGATTAATTCCCCTTCACCCAAGTAATTACCGAAAAAATACTTCTTAACTTATCGCCCTTGATTTTAAAATTAGACGACTCAATCTCTGATCTGTCAATATTTCAGCGAGTGCCCAATCGTTCGCGTGATAAATACAGTTAACGGCTCAGGACTAACTAACAGGTATTTTAGTAAACATTACTAGTGCCTGTAAGACAGAGAACAAGAAAATAGGCGTGGCTACAATTTGAGTTCGACAGATATCGAAGCGCATGTCTTCTGCGTTAAAGAAACGTGGATATTAAAAAGCAAAGAGAGGTGGGAAACAGGTGGAAGCAAAAACGTGTTGATACATGTAAATATATTTACATACTCTGTCACAGTAATCTGATATCGTCTATTTACGTCGACCACGAACACTTTTCTGGTGAGGGGGTCCTTAAGTTTCGTGATGTTATATCTTTTTTTGTTTGACTGCAACTGGTCGAGCAGCTCAGAGTTTCACCTTCAGTCTTGCTACTACTAGGTGATGATCACTTCCCACATCTGCGCCTCTTCTTACTTTAACGTCTTGTAGTGTATGTCTCCATCTGCCATTTATCATTATGTGATCTATCTGGTTTCTGTCTCGTCCGTTTGGTGATTCCCATGTTAACTTGGGCACTTCTTTGTGTGGAAAAAGTGTTCCTCCAATGACCAGGTTGTTAATACTGCAGAAGCTTATTAACTTGTTGTCGTAGATTATTGATAGGGGAATTAAGACATAGCTTGGTCCCTTCTGAATAGAGTAGAACATGTGATAGCTCAGTGAGAGGTAATGTAAAGAAAATAGATTTTCACGAGGGAGATGGTGGAAACTAGTTAGAGTCTGTCCCTGAAATCGAGAAAACTTCTCTCCTTCAGCCTATCTCTACAGCAGAACTTAGTTTGTTAGACAGTCTACTAGAATATATATTAATATATATAGCACCACTCACATACACACACACATAAGTGACGACAGTTAGACGCACAGACGTGAAAACTACAATAATGGAATATGGATCTTTTCGGACAAGCTGACGACACACGTAATTAAAGTTTACGTAAATTTTATTTATCATAAGAACTTCACAACAGTAATAAATTTAGAATATCAAATCACATACAAGTAAACATAGATTAGTGAATTAATCAAAGAGTTAGACTCATATGTGTAATCAACCCTCCCTCTGTTGAGACAAGATCCCGTTAGCCGAGAAGTTATTAACCCCCATAGAGTCAAAATGTGTTTACGCTATGGTCTAGAATTTCCCTCTACAGCAAAGAACAGAGTTGATACATTAATCTATTCTAAGAGGAAAACAGCATTAGCAAAAAACTTGCATCAAGAAATACAAAGTGGGTGTATGAATTTATACGATCAAAGAACCACTCGTTCCTGCTTTCTTTCTATCCATACAACTGTGGCCACTGACATTCGTTCTTACCTACAAACTTGATTTTCACCTTCTGGCGCAAACTTTAGGACAGACACACATACAGCACATCCAGTGTTCTGTTGGCAAAGAGAACACCAGCTCTACAGAGATAGGTTAAATCCAATGTTTCCGGGGAGCGTTCTCTTTACGTCAATATTTTTTCTGGATTATTGTTTATGTCACTTTAAATCAGTTCAGGTAATATATGTCACCGTGCTCACAGTGTCAGAATCTTGAGGTTTTCAGTACTTAGAAAATGTCAGGTCGGAAACTTCTCTCAGTATAAAATTCTTGGTCACACCACAAATGATAAACGTCGGAAATGTTAATGTTTGTAATTTTCCTGCCACATGGGCTGCATGTAAATGAGATGTTATTGAAAGAAAATATAATTTGGCTCGATAGGCCCAGTTACCGCATTTAGTCTTAATGTTCTTCAGGTTGGTACTCTGTCTCTTTCTGGATGCAAACACAAATGCCAGACGGGTTTACCTTGAAGACCCACGTATTTAAGTACAAAATGTTCTTTCTTTGGTATTTCTCAGATATACATTGAAGCCGCTGGTAAGTTTTAGGGTATGTCCCAAATACTGTATAGGGAGATAAATGCAAATATTAAACATAATATAGTATTATTCACAATCCTATCCTTACCCCACGTAACATAGAATATCATCCACTTCGGTTATCTAACTTAAATAAGAAACTATAAGCTTAGAGCTTGACTCCTCGTTTAAAACTTCCGTGAAATAAATTCTAGTCATTTTTTTTTAAATCTGTCATCATGAATTAGAAATAAATAATATTTCGTCAATACTCATGATGAATCAGTGCATTTACTTAGTTGGTTAGAATATTCTCTGACTGGTTACTAACAGTTAATTAAATTTTTATTATAGCTTGAAGAGTTTAGCTAAAAATATTTATTTGTTCTGCTATCCACTGTAACACAGTAAAACTTTAGAGAAATAAAATAACGGACCTAACAGTAAATAAAACTAGAAAATAACTAGTAAAATATAATTGACGATTTAAAAAGATTAAATCACTCAGACTGCTAGTATAGTATTTACCTCAACACCGAACTACTAAGAAATTCACTTAATACAGTTATTCTAGAATCGAAGCTAGCTGTCTAGAGACATCTGTGAGGTACCGGATGAATTTAGTTAGATTTCTGTGGTATATATATATATTAAAGATGAAAGGAAATAGATTACATTATTACCTAAAACCAGACTCTGCCCGACTATCTGCCAGATGTTGGCACCTACGGGAAGAATTTCTGCTCCACTACTAGACATGACCGAAATCTACATATTGTTACCGCTGCAGACCCGAGCACCGAGCGAACAGTCTCTCTTAGATCCTGCGTAACAATGATTGACCAGACCGTGCGAGATTTCTTCTATCGAAAAATCACACTATTTGCCATCTGCAGATGTGGTCATAAACGAAATATAGCGAGCCCGTCTTTGATCTTGCAATACGCCGTGTTTAATTACCTGCTCTAGTGAGCAAGTTTCAAGGGAGGTAATGGAAATTGCTCTCACCTTGATCTACTCTGATCCCATTACAACGAGTTTCGATCGCTGGTGTTAGGAATAAATTACAGATCAACGTAGCTAATAGTCTCTGGTAAATTCTCATCAAAGAAAAATAGCGAGCAGCAATAAAATATCGGCTAAATTAGGAAAAGGGCCAGATCTCAGAGGGTATAGAATGGTTTGATTATAACCAACAGGCGTAGGTGAAAGAAAAATGTAGATGAAGAAATAGATATATGAAATCTATAACATAATCTGCCACACTTGTCCCCATTCTCATTTACTGTTTCACTGCCGCATCTCCCCATTACTCTTTCGTTATAATTATTGTGTGTTCCAACTTTCGCATTTAGGTCTCCCATTACTACAATAAGATCGTAGCTGGGGGCAGTTTCTATTTCCTTTTGTACCTGTTGATAGAACTCGTCCTTGATCTCTTCATCGCTGTCGTTTGTTGGTGCATAGCATTGTATAATTGTGGTGTTGGTGAATCTCCCTCTCAGTCTTGTTCTTATCAGTCTGTTGTTGATGGGTTCCCATTCCAGGAAAGACCTTTCCATTCCTTTCTTCAGGATAATGGCTGTAGCTGTTGTTATTCTCCCCGTCCCTGTCCATCTGCTCTCGCTTATTCCCAGGATATGTAATTTGTAGTTCCTCATCTCTGCTGTGATTTGTCTCAGCTTTCCTGCCTCATTCGTAGTTCTGACGTTCCAAAAACCAATTCTGGTTTCATGTTTTGAGGTCAGGGCATCCGTCAGTGTTAGGCTGAACTGCCCATTGTAAACTTCCGGTGTTGTGTCTTGCGGTTCGCACTGATGACCAGTCATCGAAGCATCATTTTTTTGGTGATGCCTAGATGGCTGGGAGGATAGTGTGATTCGCTTGCATAGCCAGGCGGTGTTGTCGCACGGAAGGTCTGGGCTTCGAATCCTGGATAAGCCACTCACGTCTGTTGTTTTTCTGTTGTCTAGTGTTTTACTTCTTTATTTCTTACGAGTGCCTGAAAACATACCTTTATATTTGTCTAATATTTATTTACTGTTTACAGGCCTCGGGTTTCCCTTCCTTATGTGTTATTACTGTTTTCACGAAATTAGTAGCGCTCGACAAAGAAAAAGTGCATAAAAATTGGTGTGCATGAGCCAATAACATACCAACATGAATTGTATTTTCGTACACGGCCAGCTCTATGTCGGCCTCACCCGATGTACAAATCATGAAAACTTGAAAGTTTTTGTTAAAACCACTTATTATCAGGGAACATTCTTTGAAAACAATCCACGCACTTTCACACGAAATGTTGTCATCAAAGAACTTTTAAATTGAATCTAAAATAACATAATTCTCGCCGTGTGTACGTTGGTCACAGCTGAGGAATGCAACCGTGTTGAAAACAGTAAACTATAATTAAAAACACGTCAAGTTTGACGGGTTATTGCTAGTTATATACAGAATGCTTCGTACCTTGGACACGTGATAATGTGGTTCCTGTCATGAAATAAATGACATGCTCAAACGCTAAATGGTTAAAACATTAGTTATTTGTCACGTGACTTAAAACTGATACCAAAGCAGAAGCAAAATACTTTTTGTTAATATTCCAGCTTTACAGGTGGAAAAATAAAAAAAAATGAATGTTTAGGAAAACTCTTCGTCAGCTTAACAGACAGCATAGCAAAATAACAACAGAAAGATAGACTAATTAAAGGAAATAGTGAAAAAATAAAGGAAATGAGGACACAAAAAATACCTAATGTCGAAACGACCATTGCCCCGTTTAGATTTATGTTTGTCCGTATGTGCATATAAGTTTGTGTACGTATTTATGCCCACGAGTATGTATTTAGGTATGCATATGCGCCAGAACACATTCCGCCAACTGGGATCATGCACTTTCCACCTTGAAGACAGGTAACACTTCAGTGATTTAATTTAGAAGACTCAATGACCGCATGAGAGAAGCAGATCATATCAGGCATGAATAGAACATTTCCAAGAGAACAGAACTTCACTTCAAGGTTGGCCCTGCTGTTCTAAAGCAGAAATGTAAATAAATAATACGCATAAATGGGTATCTTGCAGGCATTCGTAAGAAAATAAATAAGTAGAAAACTAGACAACAGAAAATCAACAGAAGTGATAGACTTACCGGGGAATCGAACCCATGACCATCCGAACGACACCAATAATGACAAACTCCTCCTACACTGGATCACTTATAGATCTATGCCTTCTATCATCTACGTAAAGGAGGCGATTTTAATGAGTTATGACAAGTGCTCGATTGCAAACATGCGAATTACTTTGGAGACTGAATCTCAGGACTTACTAGAGGAGGGACCAGCGGGGTCATTTAGTCCAGATTTTACACAGGGGGACCGCATCCCAGACTGTTTTACGTTCCTTTCTTGACATTAAATTGTTTGTTACCCCTAATTCTCAAACAAGGAAGGGGCCTCACAATGTCACATGGTCCAGGCGTCATCTGAGCTCTCGGATGGCTTGTTGACACACATCGCCCACAAGAGGCAACAAAAGAAACTATTTTAGCCATGTCAGACAATATAAGGAGCAATAGGCATGTGTATGCCGATCATATGAACCGTGTTAATGTGTAGCAGAAACGATAATAATGTTGTGTATGTATCCCCACATCAGTTAGCACAATGAGTTCTATAGCTGTCCTGTGCGTCCTCACAATTTGTCAGCACATTTTATTGGCCCCATGTCTGGGATCCATGACCACGGAAAACTCCGCATCCGAACAAGTTTACAATACCACGGTTGTCGTCTCAGGATCAAGCATGTTTGAGAATTCTCCCACGAGGACAACTATGCGCTCTAGTCAAGCGGGTAGCACACGGGTTAGCGACAAAGCACGTGATAAGAAGTTGAAGCATAAGGATAAGAAATCCAGCATACGAAAGGTAGGCATTGTGACGTAATTGCTTTTTCTTCTATTAGATATGACAGCGAAAGAAAGGAGAGTAAATGGAACCAAATAAATGTCGGTTCCAGATATCAGTTCATTGAGTTTTACGACATCCGTTGGCCTAACCAATGTATTTCCCAGGGTTCTCTGAGGATAATAATAATGAAGAAATAATGGGACTACTGCTGCATCAAGAATGTCGCCATAGGTTACTAATATGAGGTTGTGCATGGGGCTGGTGATCTTATCATGTAAAATAAGTTGCCATAGAAACCATCACTTACTGCAGATGCATGTGAATGCTTCTTAAAAGTGGGCACGCTACGGTAGTTAATCTATGCTCTATAGGAAACGAAACGGGAAATGAATGTTTGTCTAATATTTGTTTCTTCTCATTTGTTTTGTTTAAATTGATGTTTAACTCTGTTAACGCTGTTTCTGCTATTAGTCTGCTTGTCATTTCTTGCATATCTTGTTGCTTAACCCTGTTATCGCTGCTTCTGCTGTTAGTCTGTGACCGCAGCACGGTTGGTTATGATAGATGTAAAAGTGTGTAATGTAAGAACGATATATAGGATCTCATTAGTGGCTTGGGAAAATTTAGACTCCCTAAGAAATTAACCCGACCACTTGGTAAAGGGTATTACTTATGTACATATATTTAATTCATTAATCAAATATACGGCAAAAGTAAAATGAAAACGTAAGCGAAAATAATCCTATATATAAAATCCCAGCTTTTTCTGTCAGTGCGTAACGCTAAGGGATGCGACTTTGGTTGAAAGGTAGACATTAATTGTATTGTCTCCCTTATATGTACTCTCCCGAAAATAGTAACACTTATCAAAAAAGAATGCGCAAATGACGGTGTGCACAAAAATATTTATAAAATGTTTGATCCCGTATACACACATTGGAATCATCGCTGCTGCTACGTAGTTCGTGTACTGTGGTGATGCACAGTGGGTTTTTTTAAATACTTTTGTTGCCGTTAGGTATTGGTGCTTTTGAATTTAATTCCCGTCTTATGACGGGCTTTTACACTAGTATCGTCATGAACACTAAATAACTACACGTCTTAGTCTGTCATATTTTCTCTCACGTGCACTTGTGTACTATCAAGAATCATTCTTGCTATCCTGTTTTTGTTTCGTGAATACTGTATTTTGTGCACTTCTCTATATTTCTTGTCCGTGTAGCCAGTTTGTAACTGTGGCTGACGAAGGATGAAACCTGAAACGTTCCGGGTTTCCCGCGTACCCGGTACTGTTAATTTGTAAAACTGATTCAATACGGTTTTATTTGTTAATATATACCGTATATATTTATTTCGTTACCAGTTTTACACAGCCCCCAAATTTATGTACTTACACTATACTACAATCATTTCCGCTACCCTATGTTCGTTTCGTGAATACTGTATTTTGTGTACTTCTCTAAATTTCTTGACCTTGTTGGCTGTTTGTAATGTTGGCTGACGAAAGGTGAAACCCGAAACGTCCCGTGTTTGCCGTGTACCGTTAATTTGTATGTTTGTTTGTTTGTTTGTTTGTAGCGATCCCCACAGGGTTCGAGCTCTTATTCCCTTGCAACAAAATTTGGGGTGGTGGTTTTGGGCTTTCTTGCAACCCCAGAGAACTTCCCCGACTCAGCAGACGCAGCTGGCACAGGTCACACCAGACCCACTAATTGGCGTGTGTGCAATGCCACGAGAAGGATGTGTAAAACTGATTCAATACAGTTTTGTTTGTTTACACACACACCCACACCCACCCCCACTTATTATCTGGTCCGTCGCTTTTTGTGAAGGGTTTATGCAATGCTTCTGGCCCGCTCAAGCCCCAAGTTGGAGTAATTCAACGAATGCCCTCTTAAAAGTAATGTATATATATATATATATATATATATATATATATATATATATATATATATATATATATATATATATATATATATATATATATATATATATATATAATTTGGCTGACCCCAGACCTAAAAGTCCCGTTTTGCCGTGTATCGTTAATATTTGGACGATCCCCTAGGGTTCGAGTTATAACCGAACTAGGGTAGTGGGCTTTCTTGCAACGGAGACTTCCCGACGCCGCAGCTGGCGCCAAACCCACGAGTGTGTGCAAAAGAAGGATTTACATTTAAAAACAAAAACCCAATTATCTGGTAAAGGGTTTATGCAATGATTCTGGCCCGTTCAAGCCCCCATATATTCAACGAATATCTTAAAAAGTAATGGCTCTATATATATATATATATATATATATATATATATATATATATATATATATATATATATATATATATATATATATATATATATATATATATATATATATATATATATATATTTGTGTATTTATCAAGAAAAACTGGCTCATACGTTTGCTTTCATACTTCTAATGACTGAATAACCAATTATTTGTTTAGTTTAAAATAACATACAACAAATGTAATAGTCGGTTAGTCTTTAACATGGGAAAATAAACATGGAAAATTGGGTGAAAATTGAAATTAAAGTTTCCTCACTGAGGTTTAGAATGGGCTTTAGAATGTCTTTGACTTTTGCTGTAGCCTGTTACACAAAACTTAGCTCCAGATGAGTCCTGCAGCTGTGGTTTCCGTCACTTCTTTTTGGTGATGAGTACACTTCTCCAAATAACTCATCCACCGTAGGCGGTTTAGTGTTGATACTGTACTCTTCTCTCACACTAGTGGCGTAGGAACTTCAGTACTTAAGTCTGATGACTTGTAACCACGATCTGTGACAAATAGAAAGAAACAAATGCCTTCTGCTGAGTACATTTGTTCTCCACAAACTAACAGGCCCATTGTCATGCGCTCCACCCACCAATGTTAACCTCTCAAAAGAATTAAATTCCCGAGCACACAACTCAGGGAATATGATGAAAATTCACCAATATCCTTCTGGGTGTCAACTAGGAAATTGCGTCTGGAGTGCGTGAATAATGATCTGCCTGAATTACAATTAAAAAAGGTATTTAAATCTCACAACATGATTCTATACACTTTAGGCACATGTGATGTAATCATCACTCATTACTCATCTCTTCTGTCAGGTTTCCCCGCACGACTAGTCAGAAACAATCACCAGCTCTTGCAGTAGTGGTTCATGCATATACTATTTTCATATGTTGAGGTTGCCAGCCTCGTGTATTACCCCTTAGGAAGAAACCTGTAAAATTTACATTAGTAAATAATTTGTTTACACCTACCCCAAAATTTTGGGAATACACACTTCTCCTGGCACAGATTTAGAATGAACACACAGTCCTTTAGTTAGATGCTTTTCGAATCACTTTGGTCTGGGAAATTAGAGTTAATTCCTCTGACGGCGGGTGTCTCTGCGAAATCACTTGCTGGGAAAATTTGAGTTAAATTCCTCTTGCGACTGGGTCTGGGAAATTATAGTTAATTCCTCTGACGACGAGTGTCTCTGCGAAATCACTACCTGGAAAAACTTGTTTGTATAATTCCTCTTATGATTTGTGATAAAATTCCCAAGTTTCCAGTCTTGTATTAAAATTGCGGGTTTACTTGTAAATTCCAAAGTTGCCCAATACTCGATCTGGTACTTATAATTGTGGAATAAAAAGTCCTGTTCTCTTTCCTCTGGCTTGTAGGAGGTGTTTAATTGACGCTGCGATGCAGTCTGTGCTGTTCTGTGTCTGATTTCTACAGTATATCTCACACTCCTTAGTTTCACATCCCAGCTGTGTTTCCACCGAATGTTCCAATCAATTCATTGTAGATTCTGGCGAACCAATCAAATATATCTAGCACTGTTTGGGTGGGGAAGTTTATCATTACTCATCCCACGCGTGTTTGAAAATATTAAATTTAATATACACGCGTGGCCTCTTACAACAGTGATGCCATATCGTTACATAAGACTTCCGGCCGCACCTCTGTCTATCACAATATTGTGACCGTGTTTTCCTGACGTAATGTCTTCCGCCCAGATGTCTATCCCGACAGATTATCTAACTATCCCCTTTATCTGCGTGCCTCCGCCAGACAGATGTCTGGTCAGACAGTGTATTCTTTTTTCACCGTACGCACAATACAAGCTTGTGCCAACACGATCAACGGCTTTCCAATGGGTCAAATGTTTGACCGATACGTTTCCACAGATGGTCAGACGGATTCAAATAGATAAGCGGGTGACCGGTCTGACGACTGGGTATTGTTACAATAATACTACACTTCAGCTGGCGGAACGTAAACACGTCTGAAGAGTGGTAAACAATAAGATACGAATTACTCCCGTAGCAAATACTACCACAGGGGAGTGTCGTGTTAGAGACTTTCCCCATGCTATGTCCAGCATAGAGCTAAATATTGAAAATAACGAATGAAAAAGCATGATTTATGCCACATAAACGCGATGAGTGAGAAAAATGAAGAAAACGAAAGGATACTGCCGGAGGGCTAAAGGTGTGAGAGATCACACAAAAGAGGAGCATGTTCAGACGTTTTGTCGCAAGTAGGGCAAAGAAATAACACCAAGTCTCACCTCATTCAATAGAAGACTGTCAAATACTTCATGAGTTCTGACACCATGCCAGCTAATCTGATTATGTTCGAATTCATGATTTACTGTACGGAATTGTTTTTTTTAACTTTATTAATTAATTAATTTTTTTTAATTTAATTTAATTTAATTTTTTTTTTTAACTTTCTTGTTTGTTTAAAGAAAAATACTTAATTTTGATCATGACTGCATACTGCAAACGTACGCTGTTATATTACTTTTGTAATGTTGCATGCCTCCATATTAATGCTTTAAGTAACATGTGGGAATGAAAGGATATGTAACCGGGCTGGTTACAACATCAATGTAAGAATGTGTATGACCGGGTCAGTTGGCCAGTCAATTGTGTTGTACGCAGGTAAATATTTTGACGAGAGCTAATTCTTCAATACGTTTCTGTTCAGCAAGTGTTCACAGGCTTTCCGCCTGAGATGGAGATTCTTGACTGAAAGTTATTTTTCTTGCCAGGTCCGTTCTTACCCTTTTAGGTTTAGTGATAAGTAATACCTCGTATAATGGTTTTGTTAAATAATCCACTTGTGACATTCCAAACAAAACATGACAGTGTAGAAAATTCAATCATAGTTTATTAACGTCATTTGACAAGCACTGCAAATTTCACAATGTTTTGATTGTATACAACGCTCAACAAATCGTGAGTATGTCCACAAGGAAAATGTATACCCACAAGAATAATATCCAACAGAATAATATGAAATCTTGTCAACTTAAAAACTTGTCTTGATAATCTCACAGACGAAGTTCACCTAACGTTACAACTGCCTAGCAAAAATTTCTTTCTCCTAAACCTAAAAAAAAAACTATCAACTATCAACTAATGTCCTAAAAATCTGTAGAAGCCTCCTTCTAAATCTAAAAATCTGTAAAAGCCTGTCTATCGCCCACATCTCTCCTTTTTATACTGTTCCTGTCTTTTTCGCGCCTTTTTCCACACGACTCACTCTTTTTTTCACACGTTACAATTATCAACATTTGCACACGTTTCTCTGTTTTTCTACTTTTCCCACACGTCTCTCTCTCTCTAAACAATGGAAAAAACCCAAGAATTCACAACATTCATTTCACACTTTCCACGCATTCATTATTGTTCTATGAGACAGCTATACCATGCCTCTCATCGTGGTGACTGCCATCTGAACCCAAAATCTATACTGCGTTTTGTGCAAAAACGCCTTATTTGCTTAATGTCTGTTATTCTTATTCTAACACGTATAAATGGTAGTGTATGCCAAGCGGTCACACATATAGTATGCAAGATAAATGAGACTGGAAGGGCAGAATGTTAGACGGGCATGCGTGCCCAATTCTTAACCCTTCGAAAATAAAGTTCGTTCGTTTGTCCGTTTGTTCTGCTGGTATTTCTTCTCTCTCCCAGACCAAGTAATTTGTATAGTATCTCTGTAGAGGTGTCAATATCTGTTTTTGATGGCGTCTGCCGGAACGCCATCTGGATACCGGTTTTCCATCTTGTAGAAGCTCTATAGCTTTCTTTTCTTCCTTGGTTAATCTTTAACGGTTGACTTGTGGCTCTTCTTCTGCTGGCTGGATATATGGGGGATTTAGTAGACCTGATCTATTGAGAAGTGGATGAAGAAGACATGAAAAGGCCTCGAGCTGATGGCACAGGACAGGAAGAAATGTTCATTGCGGAGTGGAAGGGTGATGACACTTATAGGATGGTTGCCCCGGTGCATCCGAAAGTGAGACTCTGATCTGTTTTGTTCGTTTTCCTAGTTAACATAGTGAAACAGTCGTGCGCTCGGGGATGGGGGGGTGGGGTGGGGGGGGGGGGGGGGGGGGGGGGGGGGGGGGGGGGGGGGGGGGGGGGGGGGGGGGGGGGGGGGGGGCCTTACATCTTAGTTACGCCAGTGAGAGAAGAGGAACGTTGAACTTCAAACCCCTTTCCCTCTCCTTCACTTACATTTTTTCTAGTGTAGGTGTGTTTTTAATTTTTACGATGCGCTTGTAAAAGTTAGACTACATATTTTTTTAAAAAATGTTTTTTCCCCTTTTAAACAATATACTCGGTACATGATGTATAAGGTTTTATAACATAGCGACCTATCGTGGTGGTGGTGGGGGGAGAGGGGGGATTCCAAGATTTAGCCCTCAAATAGGTAAATAGCTGCTTCCTACCCGAATAAGACGCCCTGAAAAATCTTAAATACGCCTCTGCACACATACATACACACACATCCATGGAAACGCAGCACAGCAGTGTTAAACAGTGACAGGAAAGTTCTTTAGCGCGACCTTCAACGTATATCTCGTATTCGGTTGTTGCTAATGCATCGCAGATGTCAATGGTGTGTTCATGTCGCCGTTCCGTATATTGAATAGCTTAAAAAAAAACTACAACATTTAACATTCCTAGACTCCCTAAACTTTAAATAATTTAAATTAGTTATCCTTAAACTTTAGAGCCGTGTAACCCACGCATCCACTTATACTCGCATAATACCACCTGGAATCCCATTCTATAATACTATATCACACAAAATATGAATAGATAACAAAACAAACATTCCCCCACCTACCCTTTTTTTTTCTCCCGACCCTCGCAGCTCATCTGTTTGTTGAACTGCACTGATCCCGACCCTCACAGCTCATCTGTTTGTTGAACTGCACTGATCCGAACGAGGCCTAGTTTAGACATTCTGTCCTGGATAGGGAGAACGAATATTATATGATTGTTAAGTTCTGCTGAGAGCTTTTCGGCCACTGAAGGACATAACAGAACAACGTACGAATCACTGCATAGCAAAGATTAAGGTCGAGGTGTCTTCTCTTTACAAGCAGACATTTTAGAAAGATCAAAACAGCTGCCATCTCCATATCGAAGTCGGCTGCATTTGATTCTTCAGCGTCTTCTGTCTCTTGTCTTGATGGTACACTTTGATATATTCTTTCCAGTACATCTTTTGATGCTATCTTCCCACGAGTAGCACTGTCTTTTTCTTGCTCGTTTGATAACAGAATGAAGGATGGAATAATGTTCTGGAATGAAATCAGTAACAAAACGGTGATCCGAGTGTTCTAGGTCAACAGATCATGACGACGGGAGCCTCTCTCATATCTCTAAAGAAATGGAAACTGCAATAAAAGCAATACAGAATGGAAAGGCAGCTGGAATTTATAACGTCCCGTGAGAACAAATTCAGCACGGCTGACAGGCATAAATTCTATAATAAGATCTGGTAGCACATAAACAGCCGATCAAACTGACACAGTCTGTCAGCATCAACATCCCAAAAAAAAGAAGATCCTCAAATTAACGACACCTACAGAATCCTTAGCCTAATAGTCACAGCTAGACGAACCCCTAGCGACCTCTTGAGGAACCCGACGGTTCCGTGGAACCACTGTTGAGAACCCGTGCTCTCGACTATTATGAAACACATCATATTGGGAAACAAACTAGTCCAAACATCGTGCACTTATATTCAAGTACTTTTTGTTGTTGCGGGTTTTGCCTTCTTGTGGCGAGGCACGTTTCTTTCAACCTAGACTTCAGTCATTCTGTCGTATCGGAGCGCAATTTACCATTCAAAAATAAGTGAACTCTGTTAACTGAAGCGCTGTGTTGATAAACTCTAAGCCTATGAAAAGGACTTTCAGCTATCCTGAATGTGGTGGATTTGATGTTAAAGAATAAAATAGTATTTGTAACAGATGTGAGGTCAGCTGTGCAAGCCCCTGAAGTTAGTTATTTATAAATGTGTTTTCAGGGAACCTGTCTGCTACCACCGTATGACCTCAACCTGTCATATATTTTCTCCTAGTTATGTGTACTGGTGTGTGGATGTTGTCTAGCTAGATATCTAGGGTATATGCGATGTAAAGTAATAAAATGACAACACCTACACCTAACAAATTAATGAACAGTAAGGAAACAAGTCACTGGTTTAAGTTTAAATTTGAAATATTTTTACAATTTATTTTCCTGTATCTCCGTTCTTTCTGGATACAGGAATAATGAAAACTCTAAATGATAATGGAATATATTTACACCAATAGAATTTAAATTATAAATGAGTCTCTTATTATTCACAACTATTATCTAAATGTCAGTGGAAAAGTGTCAAATAAAACTTGTTCATATGAATGGGTAATATTTTGAAGCACGACTGGGTTCATCATGTTCTACTATGAAATACACATATGGGATAAGAGAGTGGTGTAGTTTGATTTATCATGAGCCCGTGAACAGATTCTTAGCTTGGTAAGTGATGGTTCCCAAGATGAGGTCTTTCCTCTCCAGCAGCTACAAACTGCCAAGTCTGGATATGATTTTGAGATATAACCAGGAGGCACACAGTCTATACTGCCTCACGTCTTAATATGCAGGAGTTTATACAGATCTAGGTTGACCTGGGCTCACTTGGAGTCATAGATGAAACCCTGCAAGGATAGTAATACGTCCTACTCAACATCTCATGTGCCTCTATCTATCTATAACTTATTTAACATTTGCAATCATAGTTAGAATCAGCATGGTAACCAATCAAATAGTTGTCGTTCTTATCTGGTTTGTTACCCCATTCATTCATTCATAACCCTCCACTCCCAAAGGAGCATAGGCCTTCAACAAACACATGCCAAGTCCTCCTGTCCCGTGCCATCATCTCAAGTTCTTTCCATGTTCTCCTCATCATTTTCACCTCTGTTTCCAACTCTCTTCTCCATGTACTTCTTGGTCTTCCTCTGCCTCTCTTGCCCTGGGGTTTCCAGAACAAGGACTGCCTTGTAATGCTATCAACAGGTTTCCTCAGTGTGTGTCCTATCCATCGCCATCGTCTTCTTCTCATCTCTTGTTCCACTGGCACTTGTCTAGTTCTTGTCATCAGTTCCACGTTGGTAACCTTGTCATACCATTTTAATCCCTCTATTCTACGCAAGCACCCATTTATGAAAGTCTGTAGCTTTTGGTTGTTGTCTTTGTTGTTCTCCATGTCTCCGAGCCATACAATAGGACTGACTTCACATTTGAGTTGAAGATTCTTATTTTCGTGTTGGATCCTATTTCTCTTGATCTCCATATATTTCCCAATGCAATGAAAGCTCCTCTTGCTTTTTGTATTCTTATTTTGATATCGCTGTCTGTCCCTCCAACTTTGTCTATATTACTGCCAAGATATGTGTATGATTCTACATCTTGAATTGGTGTTTCTTCAAGTTCAACCCTGTTATCATTACCTGCATTTATTCTCATTATTTTTGTCTTTTCCCTGTGTATTCATGGTCTATTAAATTTCAAACTATAGTTTGACACCCTCCTTGACAAAGGAAACATTTTAAGTTAATAATATCAAGTCATGTACAATCACGGTGACTTGCTGAAGACGACGGCCAGTGGTTTTCCTGGTCTTATGTCATAATACTGTACACCAATTTCCCCATTTATATTTAATTTACTTTCTCCCAAAGTGTCAGAAAGCCTGTCTGGCTTTTCTACAACCTGTTAATATATTTCCTAACAACTCTGTGAAACAACACAAAGTTTGATGTTGACTTCCCTCTAGATAAACTTCTCCCCACATAATTTTCATACATATTCAATAATACATAATAATAATAATAATAATAATAATATAAATGTTTTCATTCTTACCGCATGAGAAAAATATTAACACTAATAAGTTGGATTTGCGATAAATATGGTCAAATCCAGATCGCTTGCTGGTGCAGATCAGCTAAGTCAAAATAATACTATTATCTTGCTTGTAAACAACTTTAGTGTAGAAATTTTAGGTTTCAAGTGGCGTCTAACACTACCTTCAATTCGGTTTTATCCCTCAGTTAGTCTATTTGACTCTAGCCAATCAGAGACTGTTTGGCTTCTAGCGTCGTTTATTCAAAATTGCACTCAATTTTCAAATCTTGGACTAACTTCCCCTCTATCCCCACTACTGGGCAAACTGAGAAAGATTCAAGTCTGTTAGTCCATCTGTCTTCGTCAATATCTCAATTATTTACTACTAGTTTATAATTCTGACAAGTAATTAGTGATCCTGTTGTTATCTGTCACACAGTGGTTACATTTTTTATTCTTTTATTCCTTATATTCACTATTATCGTTTTTCTCCTTCAATTCGTCAAATAACATATTTTCCTATCTACGGTAAGATACATTAACATCATACTCTTCTACTAAACAATTAAGGTCATTGTATTCGTCAACCGTCCTTTATTTTAGCCTGTAAGTAAATTATCTAAGTTTTTATTCTCTATCCTTCTATCGAACAAATTCAAATTTGTAAACACGAACTCGTGACACGACCAACTATGCTCCTTTTCTTCCCCTCTCCCACTGTATTTTTTCCAAACTTTTTCCACGTTAATCGTATTATAGGCCTGTCTAACGTTCTCATTCAAACGAAACACCGTATTTGTAGTACGTCACACAAAACACGACAACGCTTTGCCATGCGCTACATTAGCACTACTTTTTTGCTCGAAATACGACTGTGTGTGTGTTTTGGTCTGTATCGCGTCTAACAGCGTGGTTATATATTCGCATCTGCGCGTCGAGCGAAGAGGGGTCTGTAAGGCGGGCGAGTGTCGTAGATTTTTGATAGGAGAATTAAGACTTGGGTTGGTCCCTTCTGAATAGGTTGGAATGAGTGATAGTCACAGTGTGAGATAGAAATACAAAATAGATTTCCACGAGTGAGGTGGTAGAATAGTGATAGAGGCTGTCTCTGAGAGCGGGAAATCTTCTCTCTCTCTCTCTCTCTCTCTCTCTCTCTCTCTCTCTCTCTCTCTCTCTCTCTCTCTCACCTATCTTCTACGACAGATCTAAAGTAGTCAGACAGTCTAACACATATATATTATATATATATATATATATATATATATATATATATATATATATATATATATATATATATATATATATATATATCCACTCGCGTGCACGCACATTCAAATGACGACAGGTAGACACACAGACGTGGGAAACTATAACAAATGATTATATAGATATTTAGAACGAGCTGACCAACATGCTGATTAATTTATTGTTAAGTTTATTTATCATTTGTAAACTTACGTCACAACATATAAAATTACATCAAAAAAGGCATATACACAAAGTCATAAGCAAATCAAGGAATGCTACAAGAACTGGTAGACCCACAGTGATGATCTTCCCTCGATGGATAGCCCACAGTCCCGTTAGGAGAAAGATGATAACACAAAGAGAGTCCCAGATACATATGATTGAGTCTAAGAGTTTTCCCCGTTTAAGGTATGAACAGACCTGATACTATAATCTAGTTTAAGGAAAAAATATTGTTAGCAAAAAACAAACTTGCATGAAGAAAGTTATGACAGCAAATAGGTGTCAAAATACAACGGTGAAATAACACTCAGACTTGCGTTCCCTCTTATTCATTCAGCCGTGGCCACGTGTGCACATTTATACTTACAGCTTTGATCGCTGCCTCTGGGAACATAATAAATTCTAGGACCTTCACACAGACCCGTAAATGCAGTCTCGACCAAGAAATCCCCAGTTCCAACAAGACGTACTGAATTCTCTGTCTCAGGGAACGATTCCTTGGGTGTTCTTATTTTTCGGATGTCTGTTAAGTCACATAAAATTTGTCCAGGCACGAAAGTTAGCAGAGCACAGTGTCACTAGCTTAGGTTTCGAGAATTAAGGAATGTCAGATCGGTGTCTACTTTCAGGAAGGTACTATATTTGGTCACCACAATACTAGTCAAAACTCTGTCGGGATGTACTGATATTTTGCTTGCCACAGCGGGCTGATCTGTACTTAAGTGTTATTCCGGAAGAATTAATTCTGGCGCGAAGGCCTCTTACTTCATTTAACTGTTAAAGTTCATGAAATGAAAGTGATTAGTTTCTTCACAGATAATGTTCACGTACTAGAACGCTGGCAAAGTTGGGTACCACAGTTTCACTATATAAAATGGAAAGAACACATATCAAATAATTTACATATATGTACTCAATATAACTTACATTTTTAAACTGCAAGCGTACCGCTGGACTTATCATTTAAACTTCCCGTGAAGTAAGTTATATTTAAAAAATCATCAATCCTCAAGAATACGTGCGTATTCCGTCAACCCCCATGAGGCTTCTAGCATTTATAAGTTAGTTTAGAAAATTTTGTTCTCGTCTGATTACACTAGTCAACAAATTTTCAAAAGTTATTTGTACCAGAAATTAAATATACCATTTCTTATTGATTTTGACATGCTGATTTCAAATATCATGATGAAATTCACCAATTGGCTCTGGTTTTTTTTTAAATGATGAATTTACATTACAGTAATACAAATAATGTATGCTTGTTTAATTCTCTGGGGTGAACAGCTAGTCTTTCTACTTTAGCATTATAAAAATTGTGGTTACATACTCAATTAATTGATATTTCAACATAAAATGATAGAAAAAATAAAAACATTATTTAAAGTTCACATATCATGTTTTTTAGGCACATTTGAACCCAGTCCGTCATTATTCAGTCTCTGTCCGCGCTCTCTTTGCTTGCTTCTTGTAGTCAATCGATGAGGTGTCTCTTGTCACAGTGTCCAAGCATTGAAGGGCTCCAGATGGTGGTTGATACATTGTCTCCATAGCAGCAATGTCCTGGTGAAATCGTTCACCATGCTCATCACTGACTGCTCACAGTGACGTAAAGAAATTCCAGATGAGAATCCAGAAAATAAATTTTTCAAAGACATGTTGCAGCCAAGACTCTTATACTTCAGGAGATTTTCTACAATTTCATTGTAATTATCAGATCTGTTGTTTCCAAGAAAATTGTCCACCACTGACTTAAATGCTAGCCATGCTGCTTTTTTCTTGCCATGCAACACGCAAAGAAACTCGTCATCATGAAGAAGTTTTCGAATTTGCGGACCAACAAATACTCCCTCTCTTATTTTAGCTTCACTCAGTCTTGGAAATTTTCTGATGAGGTATTTGAAAGCCTCATATGTTTTCTCCATTGCCTTGACAAAGTTTTTCATGAGACCCAGCTTAATGTGCAAGGGTGGCAACAAAATCTTGCTGGTGTCGACAAGTGCTGGGTTCTCAACGTTCTTACTGCCAGGCTGCAATGACTGCCTGATTGGCCAATGTCTTCTGATGTAATGGTCACTTCGTGCACGGCTATCCCACTCACAGAGAACGCAACAGTACTTGATGTATCCACCCTGTAGTCCAAGCAGAAGAGTGACCACTTTTAAGTCACCACAAAGTGACCAATGATGATGATCGTAGTTTATACACTTCAAAAGCTGCTTAATGTTTTCATAAGTTTCTTTCATATGAACTGCGTGATCAACTGGAATTGACGGTAACACATTACCATTATTCAACAAAACAGCTTTAAGACTCGTCTTGGATGAATCAATGAAAAGCCTCCACTCTTCCGGTATGTAATTGATTTTGAGGGCTGCCATTAAACCAGAAATGTTGTGGCATGCAGAAAGGTCACCCTCTTTGAAAAAAGAATGTAATAAGCGGCTTCTGGCGGTTCCTATACACATAAATTGTAACATCTTCTGCCAGGAGATTCCACTGTTGCAATCTGGAACCCAAAAGCTCCGCCTTGTTCTTCAGTAAATTCAGATCTCTTACAAGATCATTCAGTTCACCTTGGGTTATTAAGTGTGGTTTAGTGGATGTAGTTTGCTCAAAATCTGGATCGCTTGAGGTTGATGGTTCAGGACCACCAATGTCCTCTTCTTCATCAGTGGAAGCAGCTGAAAATGATTCTGGCACTTTGGGAACTGGTAGGTCATCGCCATGTGGTACAGGACGTATTGCAGAGGGGATGTTTGGATATAACAGAAATTATTAGCACTGTTCACACATGTCCTAGGCATTTCTAACTACGATACTTTTGATAAGGACAAATGCACTAACTAATGGCAAAATTTTATCAGAGATAAGATATTTATACATAAAGGTGATGTAATCATAGGTAGGATTGCATCATCAACTTCTAGTTACATTTTTATTGCTGAGAAAAAAATACATGCTCGTCCAAAACAGTTGAGTCATATATAAAACATTACCGTAATTAAATAAACTAGTAGTGTACTTGAAAACCTAGAGCCAATCAACATTTTTTAATGTCATTTTCGTTTTCAGCACACCAAAAATTAGTTAAACATCAGCTATTTTTCATTTCTGGTACATTTTGGTTGTTGACTAGTGTTATTTATTAAAATTACTTCATGAAGAAATTATAATTTATTCTGCTTTCCACTGAAACACGTCACTAGAAAAATAATACAGACTATATAAATTTTCCTCTCTGCACCAAATCTAACTAGAGAAATAAATTAAGCGATTTAACACTTTAACACTTCACAAAATACTAGAATATAATATATATAATATTTTACCTCACACAGAACTACAGGTAGTCGCACAACTTAAGAATTATATGCTTATATTTATGGAAGTCTAGAAGTTCGACAAATTGTCGAAACAAACTGAGAAACTTCGCTATACAGCTTATACTGTTCCGAGCAACCTGTCTACTGCGAATTTAGGAGCGAGAATGAACATCTAGTTCAAACTCTGGTTATATCTATTACCAGACAGAGAGGTAAACGTTAATTTCGCCAAACTGAAATAATCCCCCTTTCCGTCTATAACACGTCATAAACTGCCACTTTCTGACCGAGAGGGCGCGTGTCAGTTGCGAATCTCAGACAACTTGTCTGCAATGCAGGGGCAGTTTTTGCGCCTACGTTTAACAAACTGACCGAGAAGCGTGCGTGTCATGGAAAAACCCAGACTTTATGTCTCATTCCCGAGCGCTGCGTGAGTGTCATATCACACTTCACTCTGAGAGAAGCGTTAGTGTCAGGTGAAAATGCTAGACGTTATGACACCTAGCCTGACGAAACGCCCGCGACATGAGAAAAGTACAGACGCATGTCTGCTATCTCTGTCTGCCCGGACGAGTATTCACACGTTCTATCGTCCATTGACATCTAATGCAATAGAATGCATTTAAACGCTCTCTCTCTCTCTCTCTCTCTCTCTCTCTCTCTCTGACACGTTATGTCATATATGCGTTCTCAGTTTAGTCAGCAATGAAATGCGTTTCTAAATGAGAAACGAAACTGGCGAAAGTGAGAATGGGAAAAATAGTAATGTATATAGTCGCAAACGAACGAATGCGAAAAACACAGGAAAAAGATAAAGAGCGACAATAATTTGAGACCACGGGTGGAAGAAAAGAGGAGGAAAATATAGAAAATACAATGAACATAACTCTCCGTGACAGCGACAACGTTTTTCTTCCAACATGCCACTGCATTGACTTGCACTATCGTTTTCTTCTGGTTCGCGATACCAGAAAAAAATTCAAACGCGTGTCAAATTGTAGCATTTTCTCTCTCACTTTTATGCCTTCGCGTATTCGTTCCCCGTTTTTTTCTTACACTCTTGCTCGAAAACCAGGCCTAAGTTTTGTCAAGATGTTATGTTTATTTTCCAAGGTCGGATGCAAAAGCCAGCACTAGTGAAAGCGAGACGTTACAGTCTCGTTGCGTGCAGGCTTTGCCCAGACTAATACGATTGCTGGCGTAGGAGACAACGTGTCTCGCAACTTCCTTATTTTATCCCTATGTTATTTTTTGTCTTATAAACAACTATTTATATATTTATATATATTGATCGGTGTAATCTTCAGATATTACGACACATCACCCCCCTAAAGAACATGCTCTGATTCAAGTTCCTGATCTGAGATACACATAGATCAAATGCACATATCAGACCTTCTGAATTCTCTGAGTTTCGTCAAACGGGTGCCTACTCAAAAAATCTGCTCCCACATTCTGCGAACCAGGAATATATTCGATATTAAATGAATAAGGTTGGATAAGTAATGACCACCTTAATAGACGAGCATTTTCATGCTTGGCCTGTGACAAGAACACGAGGGGCTGATGGTCAGTTTGGACCACAAATGTTCTACCATAGAGATAGATCTGGAACTTTTTTATAGCCCAGATTAGAGCTAAACATTCTTTTTCACTTGTTGAATAGTTTTGCTCCGCCTTATTCAACTTGCGGCTAGCATAAGCAACTGGGTTTAATTCCCCATCAAGTGAAGTGGACCTTTGTAATAATGTTGCCCCTAATCCGATGTTGCTAGCATCCGTTCTCACCACAAATTCGCGACTCAAATCAGGCAATTTCAATATCGGCCTGCTGGTGAGTTTCTCTTTTAACTCTTGGTATGCCAATTCACACTGCGCTGACCAATTAATTTTATCAGGTTGACCCTTACGAGTTAAATCTGTCAGCAGTGCACATATAGAGTTAAAGTTCTTTATGTACAAGTATTTCTGATAAAATCCACATAAAGATACGAAAGATCTCACATCTTTTTTGGTTTGTGACCTCGGTGCTCTTTGCAATTTCTCCAGGTTTTTGGGGTCACGGGTCATGTTTCCCTGATATACTGTGTGTCCCAAGAATTCCAGCTCTTTACAACCCGCACAACATTTGGTTGGTCTAGCAGTCAAATTTGCTTCTCTGAACCTATCGAATAGCATATTCAGAGAGTTAATGTGTTCCTCGAATGTTTCAGTAGCAATAAGAATGTCATCCATGAAATTCGTTATACATGGATTATTCAGTGGATCCAACAATTTTCGCATCATCCTGGAAAACACACTCGGGGCATTTTTCAACCCAAACGGCAACATGTTGAACTCATAATGGCCTTCCGAGGTGCTAAAGGCTAAATAAGGTCGAACCTCAGGCTTTACTGGAATTTGATAATAGCCTTTGCTAAGATCCACCTTAGAAAAATATTTTGCCTTGTTCAGCCTGGCAAACAGCTGATTTGTATCAGGTAATGGATCCACCTGATTTTCTGTGACAGCATTCAGTTTCCTGTAATCTATACACAGACGATGTTCCCCAGAGGGTTTTCTCAGCAAAACCACACTAGAGCTATAAGGAGATTCACTGTGCGAAATAATTCCTTCCTTCAACAAATAATCGATCTCCTCTTTCAAAGCTTTTTCCTTAGCGAACGGAATCGTATAGGCTCTCATACAGATGAGTGTCATATCATATTCCAACAAATTGGTGTGCCCCGGCTTATCCGTTAACACGTCTGTATGTTCAATCAGAACCTTTTGAACCTGCTCTCTCTGAGCTGTAGTCAGATGCCTACTGATTTTCACCTGTGCCTGTGTTTCACATGGTTTTAGTGGGTACTCGTGCGAATCAAGTGGTTCATTTTTCATTCCTGTTGCTATCGACAAGGTCATTAGATGTGTTTCATCCTGGATTTCTCTGTCCAGGTACTTCTTTAAGAGGTTCACATGATAAATTTTCTCTTTCCCCTTTTTGTCTATTTTATAATCAGTTCTAGACACCTTCTCTAGAACCGTATATGGACCTTGCCATCCAATTTGCAACTTGTTACAGCTGCCGGGTAGTAGAAGGAGCACCTTCTCTCCCACAGCTAATTCCCTATCCTTCGCTTTCTTGTTAAAATAAGCAGCATGTTTTTTCCTGGCTTGTCTGAGATTATCATTAGCAAGTTTCCAGCCAGTTTTGAGGCGAGTGGTCAGCTCTTTCACATGAAAATGATTCTCTGGCTACGCTAACACTGAACAGAGGGGACGCGAGAAAACTCGAAACTGTTATATTCAAATATTCAACTACCATTAGTGCAGTTCTTATAAACGGAAGTAAGGGAGATTGTTCCTAACCAGGGTAGGAGCGCGACAGGTTATCACCCATCCTTTACAACATCTTCTTGGAGTAAAAAAACAAAAACACGAGAAGCTCTGAAAGGTCACAAAGCAACAAGAAGTACTGGAGGACGCACTTGTATAAATCTCAGATTTCCAGACGATATCGTATGAATAACCGGTCTAATAAGAACAGCAGCTACAAGAACTAATTACCGAGCGTAGTCAGTCACGTGACAAGTTTGAAATCGGCGTACGTTTGATCCGAAGAAAGTCTAAACAAAGCCTTTTCTTTCTGTCTGTCTGTCTGTCTTTCTTTCTTTCTCTCACTGTTTGTACTGTGAAGCATTTCGTGAAACGTTCATAATCTGTTATCTGTGCACGTCGTGAGGCCTGGCTTGCTTACCATGTTGATCTTTTTTTTTTTTTTTAAATACTGTATATATCTGCCATCCACCGCGATTCCCCCTCTCCTAAATCGCCTTTAGAGAAATGCAGTGATATCGATAGCTATCGTGACGAAGCTATAAAATAGTGTTTCTCAAACTTTGTTCATGCCACGGTACCGGTACACTTAGGCACGGTGGCGCCATAGTGTGACTCACACCGTTTGAGAAACGCTGCAATGGAAGCTTCATTTATTGTATGTTTTTTTTTGGGGGGTGGGGAGGGGGGGTGGGGGGGGGGGGGGGTTATTTTTCCAGAAGAAATATACAGCAAAAGAAATAATATTGAAACAAAGAAAAAGATATATAGGTAGTCCGATAGCAGATAATGCCATCGAGTGATGTGTTAGAGACTTCCCAATACTAGCTCCAGCTTCGATATGTGGGATGACCAATTCCTCTCCTCCCTGTCTTTTCCTTCTTTAACTCAAGAGCAGAGTCGGGTACCCATCTACAGTTGGGTAAAATGGAGCGTGACGCCACCGTATATCGAACTCAGCACCTTTGCCGCGGGAGGCCAGCTCTCTAATTATCAGCCAATCGGACGCTCAAAATAGAGATTGATCGAAATTAGTCGTTAGTTAGTTAATGATGGCGGGTTTAATGGAAATTATGTTTGTGTGTATTACTAGGACAAAAGACAACAAATGAGTCTACACTACGAACACCGAGTCTTCGTCATGGAACATTCTTAATCTTCTTCCTCGTTCGCCTTCAGTTTTCCACATTAATGACTCTAATAAAGGCAGTAGTCAGCTCAAGGTTACTGACATCTCCAAATAGTTTTTCGTGGAGAGAAGAGAATTAGGTTGATGCCCTATGATACTTCGTTCATTGCTCTATGTTTGGCAGGACTGCAGCAGATGTTCGGGTGTCATGGGGCTGGTGTCACCGATGCAGAGATCCGTTGTACCAACCCTGTACCTGTGGTATAGATGGTGCCTCAATTTGTTGTGTTCAGTGCGCAGCGATAGGCGTCATTTCTTTTAATGGCCTGGGTGTTCTCCTTCCCATTTTAACTTAAATGCAGCTTTAATAGTTTTTTTTTTTAAATCACTTCATAAGTTGTCCCTATATCATTTTCTGGTATATCTCTTCCTTCCTTGTGAAGATTGTCTGCATACTCGTTGCCTGGAAGGTTGAAGAAAATATTAGAGAAAAGACAGTGTGAGCTAAACTACTTACTTACTTACTCGTTCCTCTTCTACCATTAGATGTTTGGAAGAGAGAGCGCCATACCATCATATCGGCTGTCTTCTAAACTAAATGCTTAACTTCTTCTTCTTCTTCTTCTTCTCCTTCTTCTTCTTCTTCTTCGTACACTCTCAGACGTCCACGTGAATGTTTTCAAAGAAAGCAGTAATCATTTTTAGGCTATTTGAATCTCCGTAGAGCTTTTCCACGAATGGTACTAGTATCGGCCACATGCGCTTTCTCTGTTCCGCATATGTTGGGAAACTTTTACTAGTCTGTCCTTGTAGCTGTACTCTGGCGGTTCGATTCTCAAGTAGGTGTCTAATTTATTTGTACATTCGCCCACATACACCACTTCTGTGCAGTTTGACTTTCAATCCCTCTTTCCATACTTTATCAAAAGCTTTTCCTAAATCTACACAAACCACTAGCGTGTTATTTTTTTCTTGGAAAGCATCTTCGATTTCCTGAGCATAAATATGTGATCATCTTCAGTGGATCTGTGTTATCTGAATCCTGCTTGTTGAGGGTAAATAGGTGTTTGTTTTCCAGGTAGTACATCAGTCTGGTATTAATCATGCGCTCCATCAGTTTTCCTTCACAGCTTAGTAGGCTGATCGGTCTGTAACCATTGGGTTCTTTCAGGTCCTTGTCTTTCTTTGGTATAGGTATCAGTATAGCTTCCTTCCATGCCTGCGGGACAATTCCTCTTTTCCAGCTGTAGTTTAGTCATGCCATAAGCTTTATTTTGCCTTTGTGCCGAGACCTATCAACATTTCATTGGATATTCCATCTTTTCCAGGTGGCTTCTTTTTCTTTTATGACCTTATTGCCTCTTCCATTTCTGTCATTGTCAAATTCGTCATCATATGCTCTTCTAGTGCAATCTCTGTGTTGTCATCTATGATGATTTTCTTCCTGTCAGCAGGGACATCAATGTGATTTGCACTAGCAAATGTCACGTAGACAGATAATTTATTTTGCCATTTCGTTCCATATGTTATTAACTCTTTTAATGTTCTGTTTTCCTAGTCATTTTGTATTCTTATTTTCTTTCATTTTCTCCTTCTCAAACCCTACCCGAGGTGTTTACGTTCTGGCTTTCAGTAGAAATCCTCCACTGGTCAGAAACGGACAGCGTAGCGGTAATATTACATACACGCACCTGGTCCGTCCAGGGGAATTTCTCGGGTCGCTTTAAAACGTTTGATCACGAGCGGCTGGTACCCTTTGAGGCCTGGGTAACGAGTTTGATCTGTTTCAGGGGGAGATAACTATCGCGGTCAGTCTCTGGGTTTTTGCCCCTTAGAACGCATTAGTGATCATAATATTATGCATTTCTCTACCTGAAGGAACTTTCTTGCGGTTGTTGACTTCTGATGTCTCTAGAATAACCTTTGTCTTACTCTCTTGATTACGCATTACGCCGATACATCTGTAGAAATATGCAGGCCAGGTGTCCGGGGGGAGCGTCCTTTGTAATCTATAAGAGTAGATGGGTTTAATAAGCCAACACACTTGTGAATATTCCTGGCCCGTAGATGACCATCATGAGATAAGGCAAACTTTAACACAGTACTAGAATGTGTTTGCCTATGTGTAGTGGTTTTGATGATATTGTATAGTTGTTATGTTACCTAGGGTACTGTATGAGGTCAGTTGTGAAGGCTCCTGAGATAAAAGTTTATGTGAATTACAGAAGGCCCTTCGTACTACCACTACGACCTCAAACAGACTATTCTACTATCATGAATGTTAGCTACGTTAAAAATCTAGGGTACTGAAATGTAATGTGTTGTAATAGAATATACAAACACACACAGGTAATTAATAAGTCTAATAATATTAATAAAATCTATAACACACTGAACTAACTCAGACTGTTTTAGTTTTGATTTTAACAATTTTTTTCTAAATTTATTAGTTCTGAACCAATGTTTTATTTTGGTCAGAACATATGAAATGTTATGGAGTTATAAATGGAATGCATAAATATATGACATAATAAAATGGAATTTGTGTACATAGGTATTTTATAATACTTCTTAATCTTAATAATATTTCTACTGTCTCTGGGAAACTATTACTGGATGTGCTGTTGGGGTGGTGTCATCGCTCCCACTCTGTGATTACAACGAGCTTTGTTCATTGACTTATAAACTGTAGTTAACTGTTATATTTCTCAAGAATTAAGTATATTTTTGATAGGGGAAATATTTGTGAATAGTTGTGAATACTGGTGAATCTTCAGCAGGCCACGTATTCACTTATCTCGTCTGTGACGCTCTGAGACAGGATTCCTGTGGCCCACTCCTCCCTGTAGCTGGAATACAATGGTAGTCTGCACCGACACAAACGTTAGGCGGCACACACATCTGCTTGTGTATACTTGCTTAAGTATTTGGCACTACCTTTAGTGCCACAACAGAAACTCACAATTCTGAAACAAAATTTGTGCTATGTGTCAGTACTCTATCCACTGCACCACTCTTACACACAGCACAACACATCAACATTACACAGAATGGGTCAGATCTCTCTGACCAACATTGCACATCTTACCCAATTGTTTTCATATAGTATCAGTTCCCCAAGACTGCATTGCATCTGAGATATGTTCAATAGTTTCCTCTTTCCCTCAATAAGATAGGTGATATGTTCCCACTGATCTCAATAATAGATCCGCCTTCCATAGTCTTAGTTAGGCGTCCATATATTTTTTGTTTGTCTCTAGACCCTGAACTTGGGCTGGGGACCTAGAGCGAGCACTTACTTGTCGTAATCATTTTATATGATATGGCAGTATCAATCACTCAAAATATTAAAATATACAAGATAAATGCTTTCATTCTTACCAGAATTCAGAATTGAGAACACAGTTAATTCTAGCAAAACTCAGCTGAGCTGCTGGCTATAGTATGGCGTCCCACTAATTTGTATATAATATCTTCTGGGAAAAACACCACTAGAAATAACTGACTGTGTTACTGGACAGACTTATGTCAAATGGCAAAAATGCGCGTCTCTATCCCGCTAATATGAATACATTTGTCCAATCACAGACTTCCCCCCTAACTTTTTCAAATCTTCAAACCAAAAGTCAAATTTCAGTCAGATCTCAGTCAAGTATGTATTATTGTCTGTTGGTCCGTCTGTCTCTACTTGGTTTTTCACAAAAACACACTCGTTTCTTGGACCAACTACCCGCAACACCCTACACAAATCTGCCTCCTAAGTTATTTTTAGCCACAATTCTCCAACCTTCCCCCTCTCGTTCATTACAGCTTGATTTTTGCATTTCCGTGTCTCAAGGACGAAAATTTGAAACTTTAGTGAAAGTGTGCACAACAATACTGTCGCTAGTCTGATATGAACAATACGGTCTTTTGTCAATATCTTCCGTGTTATCTGTCCGTCTGTATAAATGAAAGTATATTATTTCTCTGCTTAAGATGGGCTATCAAACTAGCTAGGTTTTATATTCATAACTTTATTATTAAGAAAAAAACATATTTTTTCTCAAGGTTAGTTTTTGAAATTGGTTCTCGAACCTTCTCCACGGCGTTTGCCGCTGAATTCAAATAAAACAACCAAGTATCGTAAAACGTCCAAGAAATGACTGTTTCGAATAAGAGCTAAGGTCTTTTCTGTCCATTTCCTTACATTGTGTTAACTAGTGGCATGAATTTTTTTTTTTTTAATTACCAATTGCGTCTTTTTGACCTTTAGGTTCAAACACGTGTTCAGTCATATTTTTCCTTTTTTATATCTCCGTTATCCTCCCGTCTACAAGGGTAAACCGTTTCGTCTGCATGTTTAACTAGTTAGTTTAAATGGCGGTGGGAAATGTGGGCATAGGCAAGCATGTCTCCTAGTATCTTACGCATTATTTTTATCCCTACAATGTTATCTTTATAATTGGAGATATTTTAACGTTGTATCACGGTAAATTCATCACACTATGTTCTAGTCATTTTCGGGGTGAGTTGACATATCTTATTATAATATGATATATTCATGTTAGTTTTATATATATCTGATAGGAAGTGACGTAAATTCATTTTGAGGATTTCTCTCTAGTATTTTAATTCAGTGATAAGGTAGCGCTGTCTACGGCCTTAGTTAAGTGGTGCTTAAACTGTTACGGTTTATCGTGGGTTAAATGTTAAACTTACAATAACAGATACTAGTCGTAGAATCAGTCCACAGATGCTTATCATGGGTTAAGAATAGGCTAATTAACTGTCATTTCTGTAAGATAATGTCAGGTGTGGATTGTTCACTTAAAACTGAATAGTAAGATGCAGGCAATAACTCTGGATTATAGGAGATAGTCACTTATTCCTTCTTGATAGATATTTCTAGTGGCAAGGGAAAATCATTTTATGCTTACTTGTGTGGCTAGGCACTAGTCTATAACTTTCACAGAAAGCAGTCACCAGGCATAGATATAATTATATCTTATGATTTAGCCACAACGGTATTATTATAGGAAGAACATTGCATTTTCTGTGTACTCATCTTGTGGAATATTAATATATTTCCCCAAAGGGACATATGATTTATTTGTGTAATGTCAAATGCTGTAATCTGTTTATGTAAATTCATTTAATGTTGTAAGATGAATAAGCATATTCATTTAACTGTAACTACAAGGTTAGGTTTCCTGTATGTTGAGATTGGGAGAAGTGGAGGAGATTTTGCTGTCAGAACATTTAATGACAGTTACATGGGTGTACAAAAGATATTAAGCCTATGCGGGCACATGCTATAATTGATAGAATGGAAGGAGCGGAGCATGACTAGGTTATAAAACATTAGATTGATTTTGTTGTTGCTTGAGGTAAAGGGTGTCTTTTTTGGGTCTCAGTTTCAGGGAGACCGAATTGCTAGAGCAGACTCCAGTCAGGCGAAGAACGACATGTCCTCTTCGATCTAGAGGGTTTCTGAATACTGCTAGCGTCACGAGTAGTCAAACCCCGTTCCTGAACCTAAACCCCTTTTGTCAACGCCAAGTTAAGCTCACGCAGTGCAACGGAGCCAACGCTAAATCTGGAATCACCAAATGCAGTAGTAGTTCCCTACTCGCCTATTGGATTACCAGTCAGAGCATTGCCGCTTCCAGAATATCAAAACCGCCCAGCATGTCTATAGCAGAATTTCATATCACCCGACTTTGTGTGCCTAATCGGGGCACTCAGCAAACCACAGCCAAACCAGTTTAAACAGGATTTACAGCCAAGCAGAGCCTAGCGCCGGATAAGAGTGCCTGGGACTCCGTGTCCTCAAGTGACTTCTTCTGGTGTATTTCTGGATACTTAAAACCTCGCACGTATGAGCAGCCATCTATGGACAGAGTTCCCGCCCCCCTCACGCAAGTAGCAGTCACCAACGTATAGCACCTACAAGGAAAGTTGGGTATTTCACTTCATTCATCTTGAAGGATATTTATCCGTAAGACACTTTCTGGAGCTAGCACATTTGGTCCCACGAAAAGCGGACAGGCTGTCGCTCAGTTCGTTTATTTGGTCAGCAGGAGATAGACAGTCTTCCAGTCCCCATCGCGAAATCAGGGGTGCCACCAACAATAGCGACTACAGTGGATTCATACAGGTCAAGTCCATCCCCCATGGAGTATATTTTTACGTAAAAGACACTGTCGGAAGCATTGTACTTGGTCCCACGAAAAACGGACAGACTGTCAGACAGTTATTTCATTTCTCTGTGTTCTACAGGTTTTATGAGTGTTGGTGGTGTGTGTGTTTGTGGGTGTGTATTTGCATTATTGAAGGTTATTGATGAATATTTGATTATTGATGTAATTTATGCTGTGTATGATGATATGCATTAATTCCATGCTTTTCTTCATTTAATAAAGTTTACACATTTATTAATGCGCTGTTCCCGACCCTTTTCATCCATAATTAACTTGGTTTAGCTCTTTACTAGAATCTCTATGTTTGATAAGAGAAAAGAGTGAGAGCAGGAGGTGCTTAGACAGTAAAAGTGAGTTGAGGCTTGGAGAGAGAGATCACTTTGATAAATCTTCTTCCAGGTTGTCTCAAGTCCATCTCCTATTTACACCTTTCTGTGTGTGTAATCTATAACTCTGTCAGTCCACTATCCCTTGTCGATTTCACTACTATTGTCCAACTCGACAAACACTCTACACTTTACTCAACCACGACAGCAAAGTGTTCTATAAATGCATTTGCAGCTTTTTTGCCTGTGAGCATATTGTCGCCGTGTTTGAGTGCGATGTGTTTGTAATAAGATCCTTCGTTGTTCAAGGCTCTAACCAGTTTCCATAGCTTATTGCCGTCTTTATCTAAGTTTAGATTTTTTGTTTTTTTCTTTCCAGCAGTCTCTTGTTGTTTTATTTAATGTTCTTCGGTATTTTGCAGTGGTGGTTTTGAGTAAGATGTTTGCTTCAATTGTTTGTTCTCTTTCTGCTGTGTTTCTGATCTCTGTTACCTCGTCTTCGAGCCTTTGAAGTTCTTCAGTCCAGTAAGGTTTGTAATTTTCTCTTGCCCCTCAGGTAATGGATTCAGTGGCTGCTCGAAGTATGGCTTTGTTTTGGCTTTCGACCACGTTTTTATATTGCTGTGCCGTGTATTTTTTTTTTTTTTTTTTTTCTTATCCAGCGGCACTTGGGCTTTCAGCCCTTCGGCCCAATGACATGTCATTGCGAGGCTGGGGAACCTGAGGACTTTCCTTCCAACCCGGTCAGGAGCTTCGCTCCTTCCCATCCACAGAGGGTTTATCACAGGAGCCGTTCAGGCTATTCAGTCAAATTCCGGCCGTAAACATTTCTTCAAACGCCGACGCCCGGGTTTGAACCATGAACACCTGGTCGCCAGTACAACGCCGAAGCCATTACACCAGCGCGGCTCCCCTGTGCCGTGTATTAATGGTTTCACAAAACCTGTCTGTCAACATTGTAAACCTGTCCCAGTCAGCTCGTCTGTAGTTCCATCGAGGAAGTAGTTTTATTTCCTGCGGAAAAAAATTCCATATTTATGACCAGCTTTATTGGTTTATGGTCACTACCGCCTAGCTGATCACACACATGTCTGTCAATTGTGTGTATGATATCTCCAGTGTTAAAGGCTAGATCTGGAGTGGAAGTAGTGTGCCATCTTCTGGAGTAAAAACTAGGGTTGTCATCGGGACTGTTGATTGGGTGAAGATTTGTATTTATCTCCCAGTCATCCACTTCGTCTCCTCCGCTGTGTATCCCCATCTTTCGGAGTGACTATTGAAATCTCTTACCAGTACGCAATTTGAGTCCTGTCCTTATTTCCATGCAGGAAAGTGACAGATCCTTGTTTGGTGGGCCATATAGATTGTAAATACGGATGCACGTTTCATTGATTGTTATGTCCACCCCAATTATTTCTGCTTGATTGTTGAGGTTCACGGATACTTCGCTGCTTGGTCAAGAATTCCGCATAAGTACCAGAACACCTCCTTAGTGTCCTTCTCGGTCGAGTCGGAAGGCGTGGTAACCTCTAAAAGAATTTGATTTGTTTACGCTCGCAGAGTTGCCAGATGGGATTCTAAATTCATTACAATTATAATGATAAAAACACACACACGCCAAGTAGGCCAAAGTATCAAGGACAATTTAACAAGTAGCCTAAAAATCGTGAAATCGCCCAATCATAAATTTAATAGCACAGGGCCAGCAAAAGTAGCCCCAGTGGCGAAAAGTAGCCCAATCTGGCAACACAGCACACACACAATTGTCAGGCGGGAAAAGATAGAGCAACAGGTGGGGCGATACAGTAAAATAGTACAGGGGTTCTCAACCTTTGTTTACTCTATGGTCCCCTTCTGAGCTTCATTCACCTCTGTTCCCCCTCCTTCCCCCCCCCCCCCAATAATCGCTGTTACTTTGAAAAAAATGGAATTTACCATTTTACTGTGGACCCCTAAAAAATTGGCGTTGCTCGGGAAAGGGGGGGGGGGGGGGGGGGGGTCACATGTCTCACGTTAAGAACCACTGAAATAGAAGACTTCTGTTAGGGAATGTATCAATGAAATGAGAATGTTCCCTTCTCTCTACTACAGCACATGGAGCCCCAATCTCGCCCCCCCCCCCCCACACACACACACACACACCATATCAGGAGGCCTGCACGAAAGCACTTGACAGTGGGGGATTGTTTAGCAAGTTGTTTTACACGACGAAGTTGCTACAGCTGTGCACAGCCTGACCTTTACAACGTATCTGGTGGAGGAAGTGGCCGTATTTTTGTCTTCGTCTTCTTTGAGATCCGCAGGAAATTCACACGGGGTGAATATATGGAGATAAGAGAGAACACCTAATTCGCTTCAAACAACAACACTCCAGCTGTGCTTTATCTCCCTTGTATGTCTGCACTGTTGTGTACACCCGTTGCCATGACACTGGTCTAGCAGTGGATTACAACAAAACGTGGCGGCTTTCAAACCAAACTTTAGTACGTAAGATAACTAATACTTTCAGCTACTTCTCTACTAACGTTTTAGTATGTGATCCGGATACAACACGCCTAGAGAGATAGCGCCTTCATGCCTACTTATTTAATCATGTTAAGCTTGTATTTATGCCAGTGCCTAGGGATACTTATCTAAGTTGACGTTGAATGAGTCAGCATTGAGTCTTAGGCTTTCATTCTCTTTCTTAACATTCGTCATTCATTACCTTTCAGGTCCTGCGGTACACAGGCTTTGAACGAATTCACGCCAATCTTTCCCGGACTGTGCCATTCAAACACGCCCTTTCCATTTCTTCTTTATCTCTTTCGTTCAATCAAGCCCTTTCTATTTCTTCTTTATCTCTGTCATGTCTGTCTCTAATTCTTTTCTCCAAACATGTTTCGGTTTCACTCAATTTTTCTTTCTCTGGGGATACCAGCACAAGAACTGTCTTGTAATGCTACCAACTAGTTTTGTTTTCAATGTGTGTCATATCCAACGCCAGCTTCTTTCAACAAAGTATAATTTATTTTGTGTTTCCTTTTCTTCTTTGCGCACAAACATGCCATTAAGCGACGTGGGAAAAAGCAGTTTCGTTTTTGGGCGAGATTAGTTGCACAGCTCTGCAGCATCGATAGATCTTCAAGATGTGTTTAAAACTCTCAGCCCACTTTCATCTTAGTTAGCTTTAGAATTGAGTCATTTAGAGTAAGATCATGGTACAAGGTGAGAACAGTAGACACAGTCCACCATGTTGCCCCATATTGCCCTACTTCATCCAAGGTCATCGCTTATGAGGTAATTTACATGACTAACAAAAGCAGTTTAAGATAATAAAACTGAAGTCCGTGAAAGAATAAAACTGTGGCCCGTGAAATATTAAAACCGAAGCTTATGAAATAATAAAACGGTAGCCCATGAAATAATAAAACTGTAGCCAACAAAATAATAAAACTAAAGCACATGAAATAATAAAACTGAAGCCCATGACATATTAAAACTGAAGCTCATGAAATATTAAAACTGTAGCTCTTGAAACATTCAAACTGTAGCCCATAAAATAATAAAATTAAAGTTCATGAAATAATACAACTGTAGCCCTTGAAATAGTCAAACCAAAGCACATGAAATAGTAAAACTATGGCCCGTGAGATAATAAAAATGTAGCCCATGAAATAATAAAACTGTTGCCCATGAAATAATTATACTTTAGCCCATGAAATAATAAACCTGCAGCCCATGGAATAATAAAACTTTTACCCTTGAAATAAAAAATAAAAAAACTGACGTCCTTGAAATAATAAAACGGTAACACATGAAATAATAAAACGGTAACACATGAAATAATAAAACGGTGACACATGAAACAATAAAACGGTAACACATGAAATAATAAAACGGTAACACATGAAATAATAAAACGGTAACACATGAAACAATAAAACGGTAACACATGAAATAATAAAACGGTAACACATGAAATAATAAAACGGTAACACATAAAACAATAAAACTGTAGCCCTTGGAATAATAGAACGGTAACACATGAAATAATAAAACTGTAGCCCTTGGAATAATAAAACGGTAACACATGAAATAATAAAACTGTAGCCCTTGGAATAATAGAACGGTAACACATGAAATAATAAAACTGTAGCCATCGGAATAAGAGAACGGTAACACATGAAATAATAAAACTGTAGCCCTTGGAATAATAGAACGGTAACACATGAAATAATAAAACGGTAACAAATGAAACAATAAAACTGTAACCCTTGGAATAATAGAACGGTAACTCATGAAATAATAAAACGGAAGCCCATGAAATAATAAAACGGTAACCCATGAAATAATAAAACTGTAGCCCTTGGAACAATAAAACGGTTCCCCATGAAATAATAAAATTGAAGCCCATGAAATAATTAAACAAGCTCATGAAATATTAAAACTGGTGCCCGTGAAATAATAAAACTGAAGCCCATATTCCATTCTACTTACATGGCTTATGCAAAAGTTAATAATGCCTAGGCCGGTCGACTGATGGAACGTAGAACACAAGAAGTATAAATGGGAAAGAAGAGCAGCTGGTGGAAGAGATGAGAAAAGCAAAACTAGAAATCCTGGCTATAACGGAAACAAAGAAAAAAGGACAAGAAGTCATGGATCAAGATGACAACATGCTGCTCTACAGTGGTGTACCCACATCTGAAAGAGCTAAAGGGGGCGTGGGTTGCATTGTGGCCAAAAACCAAAAAGATAGTATCAAGGGATGGAACTTTGTCTCGGAGCGCATTATGGTAGTAAAACTAAAAGAAGGAGAAACCATAGTCAACCTGGTCATAGTGTATGGGCTAAATGAGGATGAGAGAGCAGAGCTCAAGGAGGAATTCTTCGAGCTGCTTCAAAGGACAGTGGATGACTGCCTTGATGAAATTATCATGCTCGGAGATTTCAATGCCAGAGTTGGAAATGACCATGCTGGATGGGGTGGAGTTATCGGAAGATATGAAGAAGATAATCTCAATGACAATGGAAAGCGACTCCTTAGATCATGCAGTGAGCAGAATCAGATCATTATAAACACAAAGTTCCCCCATAAGCGCATATATGCATACACTAGATGTGAACCAACAAAGAATGAGAAGTCAGTGATCGACTATGCCATTGTTAGGAGGAGCTCATTCAAATATGTCCGGGATGCTAGAGTCTGGAGGGGGCCAGAGATTGGAAGTGATCACTACCTGCTTACAGTCAAAAGAACAACTGAAAGAGTTGCTCAGCCTAGGAACTGCCCAACATCACGCAAGAAACTAAGTAAACGAACGGAAGAAATGAGAATTAAGACCTACAAGCTGAGAGAGCCAGAAATTAAGACCAGATATCAGGGGCTTATTGCTGCAGCGGTGAGCAACACAGAAGAACAACCTGATGACTTGGAAACCCTCTGGCTTAAATTCAAGGACATCATAGACAGCTGCTGCAGAAGCATGTGGTGAAGTCCGACTTGGGAACAAGAGAAAGAGGACACCGTGGTGGACAGAGGAAGTCAAAGAGAAAATAAGAGAGAAGAAAATGGCATGGAAACAATACTTAGGAGCTAAAAACACAACAGGACAAATAGAGAAATATAGAGAATATGTGACACTCAGAACAGAAGCCTGGTATGTTGCAATGGGCTGGTATCCACTGGATAGTGCACTTGTTGAAGCATTTGGCCAGTCTTTCGAAAGAGATTATCAGATCTTTCAATACTTTAGTTTGGTGGCTCTTCAGCGCTGATATTACTGAGAGGGCATGAAATGAGGAGGCAGACAAACTTGCTAAGGAAGGAGGTGCCTTACAACAAAATGATATATAGACAACTTACGCAACGGCAAAGACTACTATAAAGGCTACATTCAAGTCCAAATGGGAAAGAGAGCACCCGGGCCATTTGAAAAATGATGCATATCATCAACTATCCAGGAAAGAACAGGTCATCATTTTTCGGCTACGCACTGGACACAACAGATTGAGATACCATCTATACCACAAATACAAAATTGGTGCAACAGATCTCTGCACCTGCGGTACCAGCCCGATGACAGTCGAACACCTGCTGCAGTACTCCCCAACCTACAGAAATGAACGGAGTAGCATATGGCAACAACCCACTTCTGTCAACGAAAAACTGTTTGGAGATGTCGGGAACCTTGAGTTGACTACTGCCTTTATTAGAGTCATAAATGTGGAGGTCTGAAGGCGAACGAGGAAGAAGAAGAAGAAGAACACGAGGAAGGAAAAACAACGCCCTCTCAAATTTATAAAGGACAAGCAAGGCAAATTGCTTACTGCCCCGAACGAAGTAATGGAAAGATGCTAAGAATATTTCGCAGAACTCTAGGATGGTGAGCATGGTGAAACATCAAAAATGATAACCACTAGCACAGAAGAGAAAACCAATGATGGTGAACATGACATAAAAATGAAAGAACTGAAGGCAGCACTGGAGAAAATCAAGATGGGCAAAGCAGCAGGGCATGATGGTATAACACCAGAAATGGTTAAGTACACTGGAGCATCAGGCGACCTTTTACTCTTAAGGGTCCTACAGGCAGAGTGGTGCAACAAGACCATACCAAAGGATTGGGAGATTGCCACCATAACACCATTTTCAAAAAGGGTGACAATCGACAATGTGGAAACCACAGAGGCATATCCCTTCTCAGTGTCCCTGGTAAAATCTACTCTAGAATCCTAGAGCAGAGACTCCGACGCCTAGCTGAGCCACAGTCGGATGAAGTCCAGTGCAGATTCCGAGCAAACCGAAGTACTCAAGACCTAATTTTCACACTTAGACAGCTGAGTGAAAAGGCTCTTGAGTATAAGAGTGAGATCCATCCTTATTTCATAGATCTGGAAAAGGCGTTTGACAGGATTCCCTGGAGCAAATTTTGGGACGGTTTGGCAAGGAAGAACATTCCAGCACCTCTGATTCATGCTATACAGAACTTCTACAAGTCTTGCAGAAATTATGTGAGGACAGCAACCCATAAGTCAGAAGAGTTCAGGACCACCACTGGTGTAAGACAAGGTGATATCCTGTCACCTTATCTTTTCATACTCCTCATGAACGATGTCATCAAGGCATGTAAGGAGAGAACAAGAAAGTATTCAGTGGGGTAATGGAAGATGAGACAGGTCTGTATTTCAAAGCTGGCATTTGCTGATAATGTTGCCCTGATTGCTAAATCAGAGGCACATCTCCAAACCAACCTTCAAGTCTGGAAGGAAGAGCTGGAGAAGAGAGGGATGGTCATAAGCAGCTCTAAAACATTATCCATGGTGATATCACGAGAAGAAAGAAGACATCAGATTAAGCTGGGAGAACATGTCCTGGAGCAGATCGACCACTTTAAATACCTCTGAGCTATTATAGACCGAAAGGGGGGCATCAAAGAAGAATTGGCCACTCGAAAAGCAGCAGCTGAGAGACTTTTTCAGGCCATAAATCGAGGATTCCTCAGCAGGAGAGAGGTTGGTAAGAAAACGAAGATGGCTGTATACCGCTCCACCTATGTCCCAGTCTTGACATGTGGATGAGAGTCATGGGCAATGACTACAACCCACAAAAGCCAGATCCAAACCTCAGAAATGAGGTATCTGAGGAAGGTGGTTGAAGTAACAAGAAGAGACATGGTCCGCAACCAGACGATACGTCAAGGCCTAAAATCCCACCCCCTGCAGAACCAAGTAGAACAGGCCCAACTGAGATGGTTTGGCCATGTCAGCAGAATGGGAGAAGATCGGCTACCACGACAAGCATGGGAAACAAAGAGTCAGGGATTCAGACCCCCAGGACGACCCAGAGTCCGCTGGGAGGACAACATTAGACAATCTTTGAAGGACCGAGGACAAGAATGGAGCCAGGCCAGGAGGAAGACAGCCGATAGGATAGTCTGGCGCTCTCTCTTCTAAACCTCTACACCTCACGGTAGAAGGGGAACGACTAAGTAAGTAACGTTTTGTGGTCACACATGATCGCTTGTGCTAGTCGGCACAACATTTGAAGACAAATAATTTAGTATAAGCTAAACAGAGTGGTTATAGCGCTAGCCTCACGCGGCAAAGGTACCAGGCTCGACAAACGTTCCAGTCTACCCAGCGGCAAATGGGTACCTGACTCTGCTTTTTAGTTAAGGAAGACAAAGGCAGCGACCAGCAGGATTATTATAACTCAGAAAATGTTAAAATATAAATCTGAGTTCTCTGTCGACGGTTCTCGTTAGCAGAGTTGTCGTCAAGTTTTTCCTGACGAGTCTCAAGTCGAGTCGCAAATCCCTAATACTGGCTTCAAGTCGAGTCGCTAATCGAGTCCCGAGTCGAGCCTCACTTTAGATCTAACACTGTTTACAGCTACAATCGCGCTTTATTGAACAATCACATCGATTACTGCACATAATAATGAAAATATTTTAAAATACGTTTTATTACTTTTACTATTTTATTTGCTGACTTTTTATTCGGCCAAAGTAGTTTGTCAGTATTACATTTTATAAATATTATCTTCTCAAACATCCCCCACCCCCACCCCCACCCCTAGTCTACAATGGAATGGATTGAATTATACACTTTATCAGCATTAAACATTACACTAAGCAAATTTACCGGTTAAGGACAAATGCTCTAGTTTTATTCCGCCAATAAATGCGTGAGACGGTATTGCCTCCCCTGCTTTGCAGTAATGGTCCAACAGTGGCCAAAACTCAAAAGTATCTAATATGGGCTTCAAAGGTGTCTACCTTCGCAAAAGATTACTCTTGGCAGAGATGTAACAAGAAGAAACAAAACGCTTCTATCTCCAAGGACTATTCACAAGATATTCAGAATCAGCGAGAACAATACTGCGTTGGCTGAGTATGTTAACTCTGTAATTCTGCCGACGCTTTTGTGAAGGATTTAAGCACTTATTAATTTCAGCTCATTTAAGCCCCTAGCTTTGATTTACTCAGTGGAATTTTATTATTCTAGTATAGCTCTGTTTAGAGTGTGTGAAGTAACTTTAAAATGATTAAATCGAAGTTAAATTTGTATAATTACAAATAACAAAATTTGCTTCTTGTGTCTTTATTCTCCAATTCTGAAATTCAATGACCACACCGGCTTCCTTATATTTGCCTGCGCGGGGTTGGTCTATTTTGCAATTCGCAAGTAGGGGTGGCAGGAAGAAAATGGTGTATGCGCGGGGTTAGTCTATTATGCATTTCGCAAGTAGGGGTGGCAGCATGTCACATTTTAATACAAATGTATTAAGCATAAAGAAAATATTATGTATGTCCTGTAAAAAGGATCCTGTTACACTCCCATTGAGGCACATGGGAATATGGTGTTATGGAGAGGTCAACTGGAGACAGAAGTGAAAGAGATGTGAAAGAAATGTAAAGAGCGGTACAGATGGACTTTGCATGCGTTTTTGAAGGTCTATGCTCCTTTGCGATCTGTAGGGCAGTGATGATAAAGATATACGACCTCTTTTCATGTCTCTTGTTGAATACTTTCAACGATTTTACAAGGGGACGTGTAGTTCTCGAAATTGTCTTGTTAAGATGATTGTCAATTAAATTATTATTATTTGTTTTTTTTGGGGGGGGGGGGGGGGGGGGGGGGGGGGGGGGAAAAAAGACTATTCATCATCAGACATATCAATATCTTAGATCGGCTGCAATGGATCTCCGGCGTCTTCTGCCTTTTCTCTTGATATTGTGATGGACTCTTTCTTGTCCATCTCTTGATGTTACATTTCCACTAATAGCGCTGTCTTCCCCTTGCACGTTTGCCTTTAACTCCGCCTTCTATTATGGTCTTCAGTAAGGTGCTGGTTCGCAGCTGCGTTATGGATTTGGTATTAAGTGCTTTGATGTTGCTCTGATCCTCCCTACGTTTTTAGTGCTATAAAAACAAAAGACAGAAACCGTTTGCAAGCAGGTCCGGATTAAGCTAGTACGGGGCCTGTAGATAAAAAAGCAATAAAACAACACAAATATATTTGAACACATACATTTTTAATTTGCATAGTAATTATCATTATTAAAAGTAACAATCTCTTTTGACCCATGGTGCTCCTTAGTTCATTTTCAATAAGTTTCAGTTTTGAAAATGATCGTTCTCCATTGCAGTTGGTTACCATTAGTGACAAATAGATGCGCAAGGCGATTTCTACATTTGGAAATCAAGACTCCGAAGAATTGTCAATTATCAAACGGTAAAACTGTAACTCTAGAAGGTCTAGAGTAGTGCCAATATGAGAAGCAAGATCAGTTTTCAACAGTTCTGTAAACTGCACAAGTTCTTCACAAATACTTTCTTCCAGATCTTCCGGATATGATTTAATAAGATTCGGTGATCTCATTACCACCTCTTCAGGTGTAAACGACTGTAACTGACGAAGGAATCCAAATACATCGTTCAACTTTTGATAAGCTTTCTGGCGTTTTGACAAGGCAGAAAGCAAGCTATCAATAAGGAGAAGAAATGTTCGGCTTTTAAACTGCTGAGAAGGCGTTTGAGATTCAACAAGTGGATCACGTGTGCTGGAACCACTGAAATCATCATACTCTCGATTTCGTTTATGTTTTCTTCGAGTTTGTTCTTGATAATGTTCACACTCAGTCAGATCCTTGGCCTTTTGCTCTATGTCTGCAAAAGTAGACCGCATAGCTTGAATATACCCCCGCAGGGATTCATAGAGTGCACAAGCTGTATTCAAATCTTGGTCAGAAGATTGCAAAGAAGCACTGGTCATTTGAAAACGCTGTAATACTTGATCCCACAGCATGATCATTATTCCTGTTTCTAACTTCATCATGGTTGAAAGTAGACCACGAGCCTATGGACGACACTCTGCCTTCTGATCATTGTGTATCTGAAATATCATCCAAGACTTGTTTTATTGCAGACAAGCTGTGTAAAAGTGCTTTTGTTGCATCTGCCCGAGCGGACCACCTGGTATCTGACAGTCTTTTCACAAAGGGCAAATGGGACTTATTATGAGTACCACCAGCACATAATGCAGTAGAAAGGAGACCCCACCGGTAGGTAGAAGCAGAAAAGAAGGTGTACAGGATTTCAGCAAATCCAAAGAAAATGACTGCTTCCGTCCGCAAACAGTTAAGATAAAAATAATGAAGAGTCACACTAAGTCACCCTCTTATGCTCTTTCTCTCACAAATTCGTGACAGCAAATGAAAAGGCGCTAAAGATGGCATAAATCACAAGATCATTGGTTTAACGCTCGTATTATAGAAGATGATCAAAAAATTATGTACATATTTATTGGCGCAGGGCCCCAAAAAGCGCGGGACTCGTAGCATATGCTACTTTTGCTACTATGTTAATCCGGCTCTGATTGTGTCTATTTTTGACAAGGATCAGTGCGTAGCGAGGGGACCCCCTCCCCACCCAGCCCTTTCCACCCAGCGGCGAAAACAAATAAAGGATTTCTTACCAGGGTACAGATTTGTTGGTTTTGTGGGCCCTAAACAGGACCGTGGTGCAGTTTTGTGGGCCCTAAACAGGACCGTGGTGCAGTTTTGTGGGTTTTGTGGGCCTTAAAAAGGACCGTGGTGGTGCAGTTTTGTGGGCTCTAAACAGGACCATGGTGCAGTTTTGTGGGTTTTGTGGGCCCTAAAAAGGACCATGGTGCAGTTTTGTGAGTTTTCTGGGCCCGAAAAAGGACCGTAGTGGGTGCAGTTTTGTGGGTTTTCTGGGCCCTAAAATGGACCGTGGTGCAGTTTTGTGAGTTTTCTGGGTCCTAAAAAGGACCGTGAGGGGAACAGATCACCAAGGATCGCTGAAGCTATGCACATATCAGGACATTCACATGTTCGTTCGTAGCAGCACAATTTAAATAGGAGGCCAAAATTCTGTAATGTCATGCAGGATTCTGTCGAACGGGTCTGACTGACGAACGTTATTCCGATGTCGCCACAAAAATTCACACATGTAGGAATCTAACATGTGTCGCTGTGTTCCGTTTTGACGTTTGTTGCGTTCTTTTGCAGCTTTCCACAACCTCTTTATTCGTTGTGTGTTTGCTCCTGTATTTGGGTCGACAAAATTTGCAGAATGATTCACAGTTTCGTGAGTTAAACCTGGCAAATTCTGAATGGTACTATATGCGCGCCATTGATCAGACATAACTGTCGTACCAGGACGAATGTTGGCTATGATAAGGGGCATTAGTGTAGCCACTGAGTGGTCCGGTACTGGAACCATGAAACACTCACTTGTTTCACGACACATGCGACCGAATACCCACTGCTGTGGAAATACACGGCCGACGTTATTTTTTTCTGCGTGTGAACACACTTTCATCAATCTCTACCGTCGTATTGGGACCATCAATTACAGCGGGATTAGCAATTAGTAAATTTGCACAAACCTCACGGAGGTTGCTGTTCCATTTAATGACAGCTTTATTGGCAATTCCTAGCTCTGATTTACAGAAATCAATGCTAGTCATCTCTTTACTCTAACAGTAAATGAACAGAATAATCTGCCTGAAGGACAGACGTGTGCCCTGTAACCATGTGCTAGAACGAACCGGAAGGTCCTGCTGACATGTGCGACATCTCTAACGATCTTGGCGAACTGTGAGGGACAAACTCATGACATGATTGTTAGCACTCAGTCGGACGGTGTGTAGAATTCCTCGTTCCTGCAAAAACTGCACACAATTATCTTTGTTACGTGTAAAATCTGACAACTCCAATAAATTCATCTTCCACGGCCTTGACACAGCGATTGAATGACACGATGTTAGATTTGCCGCGCGAAGAGACGGTGTTAGATTTTTGCGCGCGAATTTAAGAAAAAGTATGGTGCTTCGTGTGGCTACTAAATTTCAACAATTATAATCTGTGGGTGAATAAAGACACAAGTATAATAACGGAGACAATTCAAGCAGTGGTGGCAGAGGAAAATGTTCACAAAAGGTTTCACCAGAGAATAGGTGGGGAGCCACGATTTAATGCAGTCCCCGATCACGAACCCATGGAAGTAGACCATGCAAAACAACAATGGCGTCGACCTGACACCCTCAGACACCATAACCATACTGGACGTGATGTACAACAACATTCATATGGACCAGTACAAAGACAGAATGTGCACAATGTGTCCACAATCATCTGCTACACTTGTAATAAAAAAGGACATATGTCTAAGAATTGCAGAGAAAGAAACGCAGATAACCACCACAGGCAGTTTCCAGATAACCCAAGGTACCCACAGGGAAACTACACCTATGAACAACAAAGACACAATACCCAGCACAGTTTCTCCAGAGGTCGTCCAATGCAGGGAAACGGATTTGGCACGCGTTAGGAGGGATCTCTAGCCGTGTCCGAAGCAGGGGTAGCAACAACAAAAGCTCCAACCATAGGTCCCATATACTACATGAAAAGCGAGGAATACTGAATGAACTCCACACAATAACAAAAGAACCACCATTGGATCACAATAATAGCACTCAAAATGAAGTCACCATACATCCCGACCCAAGTTCCTGTCTAATCACCATTGAGAACAGGAATTACAGAGCGCTCATACATACAGGAGCATCTGTAAGCCTCATAAGGGAACAACTTTATAAGCAAATAAAGAAATACGCACAGTTCCAGCATTGCAGAACATATATGGCCTCTGTAACTGGGGAAGAATTGAAATCCTTAGGCATTGCCCATGTCACATTTAAGATTGGCAGCCAGACAATCACACATGCATTCGTTATCACTAGAGGCATGAGTAGAAATTTGATCATAGGAAGAGATTTTCTGTCAAAACACCAAGCCCGGATATATTTTGATCTACGCAAAATAAGAATAAATGAAGAATATGTAGAACTCCAAGATGACATCAATATTGCATCATTGATTCGTTTAACAGCCCCAGTTACCCTCTTACCAAATTCATTAGTCATAGCCAAAGGTAGACAACCATTGCTAGAGGTGCTATCATAGCTCAAGTACAATCATCCTCCATAAGAGACACCTACAAAACTAAACAAGGTAACACTGACCGAATTAATGCAGGCGAGAGTCATACCCATCAATCCCCGCCCCCGTTTTAGACCACACAATACACCCCCGTCACCCCATTGAATCTGCTGCATGGCACGTTAGGTCTAGAGGTAAGACTGATCGAGATAGGAGGTTTCATAAACAAAATATCACTTCGCAGAACCATACCCATCAGTCCCCGCGTCAGACAACACAATACACCACCCGCCGCCCCCAAGGTTCAGTGCAAGTGCTTCGACACACCATAATACCCCCATGGAGAAATACGGAGAGTTCAAAACAAGCTAAACGATTGACCGGAGGATACCTGGAAGCACCGAAAAGAGAAATGATATACACGGATGGCATAGAATATTATCAGAACACCCGCAAATATCGAACACGAAGACAACCAGAAATCGATTATCAGTTTAAATACCCAGATATGGTTGATCAAGAGATCATTATAGAAGCCTATCGGAATACACAGTCTCCTAAGGAAAAACGTAGCCCTACGAGGAACACTGTAAACCTAGTTATACAAGATCAACCCAGGTTGCAAAGATGTAGAGTAAGCAACCTTCGCAAAATCTCATACACTTCGAATCGATGTAGATCACAGAACGATCGAGCTGTTTCATTCCCTACACAGGACCATATAAATTACATTGCTACAAATCGACGTCACTTCAATCCACAGAAGAGAGACTCTTACCCCCACCATCACCCAACCAGACGAATAATCCCTTTGATGTTCTGCCACACAACCGGATGGATAAATTGCCGTAGTGAAAGAGAGAGCCCACAAGTACATTGCTGTAGAGAAAGAGAAAGCGCACAAATACTTTGCCGTAGAGGAAGAGAGAGCGCACAAGTACATTGCCGTAGAGGAAGAGAGCACACAAGTACATTGCCGTAGAGGAAGAGAGAGCGCACAAGTACATTGCCGTAGTGAAAGAGAGAGCGCACAAGTACATTGCCGTAGAGGAAGAGAGAGCGCACAAGTACATTGCCGTAGTGAAAGAGAGAGCGCACAAGTACATTGCCGTAGAGGAAGAGAGAGCGCACAAGTACATTGCCGTGGAGAAAGAGTGCGCACAAGTACATTGCCGTAGAGGAAGAGAAAGCGCACAAGTACATTGCCGTAGAGAAAGAGAGAGCGCACAAGTACATTGTCGTAGAGGAAGAAAGAGCGCACAAGTACATTGCCGTAGAGGAAGAGAGAACACAAGTACATTGCCGTAGAGGAAGAGAGAGAGCACAAGTACATTGCCGTGGAGGATGAGAGAGCGCACAAGTACATTGCCGTAGAGGAAGAGAGAGAGAGCGCACAAGTACATTGCCGTGGAGAAATACAGAGCGCACAAGTACATTGCCGTAGAGGAAGAGAGAGCACACAAGTACATTGCCGTAGAGGAAGAGAGAGCGCACAAGTACATTGCCGTAGAGGAAGAGAGAGCGCACAAGTACATTGCCGTGGAGAAAGAGAGAGCGCACAAGTACATTGCCGTAGTGAAAGAGAGAGCGCACCAGTTATCGTGCTAGTAGTCAAGACGACATCTCTCTTGGCGAACTGTGAGAGAGATTTGCCGCGCGATGACACTGTGTTCGATTTTTCGCGCGAATTTAAGAAAAAAAAGTTTAAGAAAAAGTATGGTACTTCGTATGGCTACTAAATTTCAACAATTATAATCTGTCGGTGAATAAAGACACAAGAACCGGAAAATACATAATATCTGCTACACATAGCAGAAAAAAAAGACAGTGTGACAAATGAAAGCACACAATAAAATCAGTACCACAAATGTACCGATACTGCCGGAGTGAAACAAAGATCGAGGATGATCGCCTCATTTTGTGACAATACGCGCGGTATATTTCCCCCTAAGTCGGGCTGGTAATTTTAAATATTATTGTTCTGATGGTCACTGTGTCTCCAGATGTTTGTCTGGCAACACTGTCCAATTATATCTGATAGCATGGAATTCTAGTAATGTTTGGGTGATATCATTATGATAAGAGGTAACACGATAGTATTACGAGTAGCCTACAGTACGCCTATACGCGCAAGAACTTAGTGCGATCTTGAGGCCACACCTAAGGGAACTCTTTGATGTTAGGGCTGAATGTATAGCGTAGTATATCATGTTTTGCAAACGTGACCAAGCTAGGAGTGTGATATGTATTGGCTTTGAGTATCTTAACGGATTCAGACACCATGATTAAGATCGCAACCAGGAAATTACGAATTGATAAGGCATGAACTGTTCTCAGTGAGGCGGGGGCTTTAGCTAACAACTACGCATATGCAGATGGCGATTATTGCTTGATAGATAGACTCGGCACAGTGTCGTAGATTTTTGATAGGGGAATTAAGACATAGTTTGGTCCCTTCTGAATAGAACTAGAACAGGTGGTGACTCAGTGAGAGATAAGATAAGAAAACAGATTTTCACGCGTGAAATGGTGGAAAAGATAGGTAGAGTCTGTCCCTGAACTCGAGAAACTTATCTCGTGCAGCCTATCTCTACAACAGAAGTTTGTTAGTATGACGCACAGACGTGACAAATAATATTTATGGAATAGGGATATTTTTGGGACGAGCTGACCAACACCTGTAAATAAGTTTATGTAAATTTTATTTACCATAAAGAAACTTCACAACAGCAATATTTTGAATATCAATCAAATACAAATAAACATAAGTTAATGAATTAATTAAAGAGGTAGACTTATAGGGTAATCCTCCCTCCCTCTGTTGAGACAAGATCCCGTTAGAAGAAAGTTATTAACCCCCAAAGGGTCAAAGATTTATACGCTATGGTCAAGGATATCCCTCTACAGTAAAGAACAGAGTTTATACGTTAATCTATTCTGAAAGGGACAGTGTTAACAAAACTTACACATTTAAAATAGCCAACGTGAGTACATGGATTCTACAAGATATATATATATATATATATATATATATATATATATATATATATATATATATATATATATATATATATATATATATATATATATATATATATATATATATATATATGAGGATTATTCATTCATCCTTCATCTCTTCTCAGACAACCGTGGCCACGTACATTCGTTCTTACCTAATACTTGAGTTGCACCTTCTGGAACAATCTTTAGGACACATGCACACAGCAAATCCAGTGTTATTTTTGGTAAAGAAAACTCCAGCTCCTCAGAGACAGATTAAATCCACTTCTCCGGGGAACGTTCTCTTTGTTATTTTTATTTAGGACTACTGTTTATGTCACATTTAATTAGACCAGGTAAAAAATTGAACAGTGCTCACAGTGTCAATAGCTTGAGATTTCCAGTACTTATGAATGTCAGGTCGGTAACTTCTCTGAGTAAAAAAAATTCCTTGTCACACCACAAATGTGCAAACGTCGGGAAATGTTAATGTTTGTGATTTCGCCACTACGGGCTGAATGTAAATGAAATTTTGAAAATATAAATCTGGATCTGTAGGCCGTTACAATATTTATTCTTAATGTTCTTTGGGTTGGTACTCTGTCTCTTTCTGGGTGCATACACGAAGCCAGACAGGTTTACCTTGAAGACCCATATATCAATTAAGAAATGTTCTTTCGTATTTATATGGAAGGCGCTGGTAAGTTTTAGGGTTTGACCCAATACTGTTTAAAGGAGAAAAATACAAATACTTAACCATAATATAGTATTCTCAATCCTATCCTTAACGCGCGTAAAATATAATATATTTATCCACTTCGGTTATTTAACTTAAATTATAAACTACAAGCTTAGAGCTTGTCTTATCGTTTAAAAACTCCCTGAAATAAATTCTAGTCATTTAAAAAAATTAATCATCGTGAATTAGAAATAAATACATATTTCGTCAATACTCATGATGAACAGTGCATTTACTAGTTGGTTAAAATATTCTCTGACTGGTTACTAGCAATTAATTAAATTTACTTTATAGCTGGAATAGTTTAGCTAGAAATTATTATTTATTCTGCTAGCCTATGTAACACAGTAACCCTAGAGAAATATAAATGACGGACCTATCTAGTAAATCACTCTAAACAGAAATCTTTTAGAAATATAATAAGGGCTTAACTATTAATCACTCAAACTTCCAGTATAGTATTTACCACAAACAAAGAAATATACGATCTCCAATCGAAAACCACTAAGTAATTCCACAGTTATGAGGGATCTTAGACTTCGAAGCTATATGTATTTAAAATCTGTGGGTACTGGATAAATGGAGTCAAAATGCTGGGGTTTATATATTAAATCTCCAGAAAATCACTCGTACTTGCTAGACATGACACCTTCACTCAGATCTCGGGCTTTTCCTCGTTCGATCTGCGAATCTGAGGAAATTTTCACGCTTTTGACGCTTGCAGACTCTGCAATCGAGCGAAGCCCGTCCTTTGAACTGGCGATTCTCATCGTGTTTAATTTCCTATCAAACGAACGGATTCAGGGGAAGGTAATATAAATTGTCTCCCCTTGGTTCCAAATTATCTGCTCCTTCTACTCAAATTATTTCCCCTGATCACTGTCTAACGAAAAATACGTTTCAACTATATTAGCTTATCTACCCTTGAGCCAAAATTTACGACTCTATGAAATAGTCGCCCCTTTCCTACGCGTTCCGTCTCACTCTGTTTGATCTTATTACGACGATTTTGAATCGCTGGCGTTTAATTACATGTAACCGGCTCAACGTTAGCTAAATAGGTCTGTTTGTAAACATTCCTAAGGAAATAGAGAACAGAAAATAAAATAGGCGTGCTAAATTAGAAAAAGAGACAGATCTATGAGTGTAGGAGGGTTTTTATGTTAACAAAATGGGCTTTGGTGAAAGCCAGGTAAAAGAAAAATGAAGATAATGAAATAGATATATGAAAGCTATTATCATAATATGTCACACACAGGAAAATTACAAATAAACGATTAGAAACCTACAATATGTGATGAGGCAGGACAAGGCAAGATTGAAAGATCTGAAATGAAGTAGGATAAAGAGAGATATTTACAAGGTGGAAGATATGAACATTGAAATACACCTAATTCACCATTCGGACAGAGGTGAGAGTAATGTGCTCTTCCAGATGGCGAGATCCTTAAATGGCATATCACCATTATTGTTCTTTTCGCTCATTATGGAGCACGGAGTCACCATTGCAGATGGTATCCTTGCAGGAAAGTTTGCACTATGCGTTTACATTCTCTTCCTGTGGTGGTTTTTGAAGCCATTTGTTTGTAAATGATGACGTTGCCAACCTTATGCACGACCTCCCGTATTAGTTGCCTTGTACGACATGCCTGTTTTAGCCTAAACAACATCTGGAAGTCCTCTCAGTACAGCACAAGAACAAAATTAAGATTATATCAGAGCTGTGTGCTTTCTGTGCTTCTCTATGGTGCGGAATGCTGGAGAGTTACAGAGAAGGAAATGTCGAAATTGTCCTCTTTTCACACGCCATGCCTAAGAAAAATTCCCCGAATCTTTTGGCCCAATACCATCACCAAGATCTCCTTGCTCGGAGCAAGCAAGAGGACATGCACACCATCATAGCTGGCAGATGCTGGAGCTGGGTTGGCCATGACCTCAGAAGAGACCCCGATGCCATCACAAGAACAGCTATGCTATGGACCCCTGAAGAAAAACGAAAGAGAGACCTACCAAAAACAACTTGGCGGAGGACTGTGGAGGCTGAGATGCAAAGAATGAACCAGAGTTGGGGCACTGTACGAAGGATGGCCACAGACCGAGCAAAGTGGAATCAATTTGTTGTTGCCCTACAAGACCCCACCAAGCCGTGAAGGCCACTGACTGCTTTGACGGTCGGCGGCTAAGGATCAAAGAAGAAGAAGAAGTACGACATGCCACAGTGTGTAATACGCATCCTCTTCTTTCTCTCATCAGAGACCCCGGGAACTTCCACGTGGCTCGTATGGCATATGCAGAATTTAAACTTAATCAGTAGAAGTGTCGGATTCTTTCTAGGGAGAATCTTTACATTTTGTTTTCTCATTTTGGCTAAACTCTGAAGAGGCAAGGGCAGCAATGACGTAGCTAGCAGTTCAGGGCTACATGTTGGCAGACAAAAGCTAGTTGTCCATTTCAGGACTTAGTAATTATCAACGCTGCAAGAACTAGCAGTCGTTTCAGAGTTTAGTTTTAATCAACACTATACTTTGTTGACAGAATTTAATTATTCTTGAATGGTAATGGTAATTGTGCTCTGATATAATCTACAGACCTAAGTCTAGGTTGAAGGGCGTGTGCCTAGCCACCAAAATGCAAAAACTTAAAAGAAACCAAAAGGGTCGGGAGTCAGAGTTCAGTGTCAGGCCCAACTTGTCTTCTTGTGGTAATTTCACCCTCGTTGATAAGTCAGACAAGTTAGAGGCTTTCTTTCGCATTCTGCTTCTTCTTCTTTGTTTCTTAGCCGCCGACTGTCAAAGCAGTCAGTGACCATCACGCCTGGTGGCATCTTGTAGGGCAGCAACAAACTGCTTCCACTTTGTTCGGTTGGCGGCCATTCTTCCTACAGTGTCCCAACTCTGGTTCATTCCTTGCATCTTGACCTCCACAGTTCACTGCTAAGTTGTTTTTGGTCGGCCTGTCTTTCGCTTTTCTTCGGGGGTCCATAGCATAGCTGATCTTTTGATGGCATCGGGGTCTCTTCTGAGGACGTGGCCAACCCAACTTCAGCGTTCGCCAGCTATGATGGTGTACATGTCCTCTTGGTTACTCCGAGTAAGTAGTTCTTGGCTAGTGATAGTATTCGGCCAAAAGATTCGAAGAATTTTTCTTAGTCAGATTGTGTGGAAGGAGGACAGTTTGACATTTCCTTCGCTGTTACTCTCCAGCATTCCGCACCATAGAGAAGCACAGAAAGTACACAGCTCTCATATAATCTTAATTTGATGTTTATGCTGTACTGAGAAGACTTCCAGATGTTGATGAGACTAGCAAAGGCTGTTCTCGCTTTATTTATTCTGTTCTTGATGTCTTTGCTTGTTCCACCGTCTGGTGTTACTGTGGCCGTTGGCATATTCGCTGATGATGATGATTGTCTAAAATTTCCTACTTCAACTTTGTTTTGATGGTTCGTATCTCTACCCTGGACAGTGGGCAGGTTATTGGTTGATGGTGTTACGACAACAGTCCACAACAGACAAGAAATGAATTATCTTGATGAACGATGATTGACTTTACTCCGATAGCAGTAGCAAATAGCGGTGAAACTTTATTTTACACAAAATAAAGTGGCGAATATGAAATGATGAGCCCAGCCTTCACCTGAGGTTGGCAGTGTGGTACAGCAACAAATTCAATTCAATTCTTTATACAAATGTCTTGCTCTCTCGTTCTCTCATGCTGCTTCAGTAGTTCTAGCTGTCTCTATTTTGCTATGGTGGTCACGACTTGGAAAAAAACTACTGCTGTCAATATTTTTCTGCCCTCTATATTCTTCATATGGCAACATTGTCTTTTCAAAATGGTCTTATATTTTTCTGGTTCAACTTGACATATCTTAGATGATACTGGCCTGACCGCCAGGGATGAATATTTACCATGGTCTATTATTTCCTACTTCTCAGGACTAGCTGCTGTCTCTAGTTCTTGTGATGTGCTAAACAGTTTATCATATGCTGGTAAAACTCAACGTACCTGGTTGTCTTGTACACATATTTATCTTGTACTGGCGACACTGTTTTCTTGTCCTCAGAATAGACCACAGAACTGCCATTTGTGATATATAGGCGATCGAGGGTCTGGGGAATAGTTATAAACTTTTCTGTGACCACAGAAGCAAGCCAACTCATTTGTACATATCCCCCGATAATAACTCTCGATTGCGCCAATCACTTTTAAAATGTTATCTCCTGAGAGAGAGCCCATTACTGAACCTACGTTTAACGCGTTTCAAAATCTGACTGACTATATTTTGTACCACGATTTACAATGATAACTTTTCCCGAACTTTTTAGATCAATTTGTCTCGAAAACAACCCATTTGAACCCGTGGACTTTCAGCCTCGCAGCCGAACTCACTTCGAAAAACAAAACTCCAAACTAAAAAACTCCGAACTAAAAACTACTTTTTCTCAATGGGCGTAAAACACTACTGTGATCAGTGTATTATGGATTATCACCCTTTGATTATACATTTATGTCATGGATTTTCGCCCTTTGATTTAAATTTTTTATAAGTACGTTAATTTTCCTCATGCAAATGTTTGAAACCGGATGTCTGACACTCGAACTCCTGGTTACATTACTATGCATCCTAGGCATGTAAATGTGTCCGTCTGTTCCAGCTTTTGGTTCATTATTGTTATGGGCTCCGGACTGCCCACATTGAGTGCCATGACCTCTGTCTTCTTTAGACTGATGTTTAGACCCAGGTGCTGGCTATACTTAAACAGTCTGTTCATCACATTTCTTTCGCATAGCTGACTTTTATGCTCCGAGGTCTATTGGAATCGAGACATCCCAGCTGTCTGTGTTGGATAAATTAGCTGATAAGAAAATAGCAATGGGTAAACTGGGTAAAAAAGAGACAATGAGAAAATGTTCTTTCGCCATTAGTTATTAATTGTTTCGCTTGTTCACTGTAGTACTTAACAATTTCTGCTTGTGACTATATTGCCTAACCGTGCTTCGTAATAAAAGCAAAGTTCCTGTTAAGAACCGGTTTTTTTTCTCTTTCGGGCGGTGGAATGTATACGTAGGCTACTGTTTAAAACACCATGACTAGTACACATAGACATGCCCTTTACTCGAACCCACAAGGGAAGAATGGGGGAAGATCAAAGGAAACGTGAAGAAGATCGGCGGAAGAGCAAGCCAGGGCAACAGGGATCTCATGAATAGAGATGGTCAAAAATAGAAATTGGTGGCAAGAAAAAGTTTCATCCCCATACATGCCACACCCCAGAGATGAAAAACCTGTACAAAAAAATCCAAAACCCTGTACAAAGACCCGCAGAACCTGTACAAAGACTGAAAAAAACATATCAAAAGAGTTAATTTGTATATAAATATTTTCAGTTACAGTGGGCTGTATTATAAATGAGGCACAGGGACTTTGCCTTTTAAAGCAGGTCTTCACTTATTTTAAAACCCAAACAATAAATGTCTGAGTTTATTTTACACTGTAAAAATAATGTGATGGTGTCATCACTTAGTCTATTTATGTGCTTAATTATCACTAACAGACTGGGAAATCCTGTGTTCAATAAGACCTTATAAAAGAACTCTGAGACACAGTAATAAGGGGAATGTGTTAGAAAACCTGTACAGAAATAATGTACAGGGTGTGCACATCTGAAAACTCAAACACCTTGTACAGATTATGGGTAAACCATAGCATGTGGTATGTATGCATCCCTTTTTGTTAGTTTGAGTGAAGTGTAAAGACCACCAAAAATTTTCTTACAGCAGGCGGTAATCTGGCCATCAGAGGCTGTTCCAGGTCATGCACGCATTTTGGCCCTTTCTCTTCTCAACACTGCGTTTGTGTATTTGGGCGTCCATGAAGCACACTTGTACCGTGGCTTTTCTGTTGAAGATGAAAACATTGAAATTAATCTTTGTAGAGTTGTAAACTAATATTTCTCAACCAGAAGCACGTGAATCCTCACGGACTGCAACATCTGCTTAAGCAGGTTGTCGATAATTTATGTATAATAATATGTCAAAACAGGTGACAGTTTATTGACTTAGTTTGATTTGATTTTGGTTTTAAGGACCATCTTCATTGCACACGGACAACTCCATAAGTGGCCCGATCTTCTCCCTTAGATCACACAAGGATGATCTCAGCACAGTGCACAAACTCGGTAGCACCGGCGAGAATCCCAGTGTGTGTATACAGGAATCACACATTCTATAAATGTTGTTGTGGTGGGTAGGTTTCCTAATTTTGTTTGCCTAATGCCTTTTGGAAGCGAGAAAGATAAACGTATTCTTAATGTCTGTACAGAAATTATGATATTATTGACTTACATATGTATTGAAATTATTTTATTATTGACTTACGTATATACTGAAATTATTTTATTATTGACTTACTTACGTATGTACTGACACTTTTGTGACTTTCTTACGTAAGTGCTGAAATTTTTTTTGGACTTACATATGTACTGAAATAATTTTATTTTTGACTTACTTACATATATACTTATGGACAGTCTGTAGAAAATACTGAGGGCTTATGGAATTCCAAGCTGCATATGGTCAATCATAAAGAGCCTCTATGCCAACTTTACGTGTAGTGTAGGGCAGAGCAGCCTAACCGTTGAGGTAAAGACAGGAGTACGACAGGGATGCCCCTTATCAACCACTCTATTTTTAACAGTCATAGACTGGGTGATGCGACAGACAACAGAGGGCAGTCCAAGAGGAATAAGATGGACTAGGTTTTCTACATTGGAAGATCTGGAATATGCAGATGACATTGCACTACTAGCACATTCACATCAACACATCCAGGAAACAACGGATAGACTTAATAAGTATAGTCAGCAGGTGGGCTTGAACATCAATCTAAAGAAGACAGAAGTCATGACACTCAGTGTGAGCAACGCGAGCCCATAACAGTAAGGAATCAACAACAGACACCTTCACATACCTAGGATGCATAGTAAGACCAGATGGCGGAGCAAGCAAAGACATTAACAACAGAATGAACAAAGCAAGAACAGCCTTTTTTATTCTAAACAACATCTGGAAGTCCTCTCAGTACAACACAGGCACAAAATTAAGATTATATCAGAGCTGTGTGCTTTCTGTGCTTCTCTATGGCGCGGAATGCTGGAGAGTGACAGAGAAGGAAATGTCGAAATTGTCCTCTTTCCACACAACCTGCCTAGGAAAAATTATCCGAATCTTTTGGCCGAATACCATCACCAACCAAGATCTGCTTACTCGGAGCAAGCAAGAGGACATGCACACCATCATAGCTGGCAGACGCTGAAGTTGCGTTGGCCATGCTCAGACCCCGAAGAGACCCCGATGCCATCACAAGAATAGCTATTCTATGGACCCCTGAAGGAAAACGAAAGAGAGGCCGACCAAAAACAACTTGGCG